>JARYGA010008337.1:0-108985 GCA_030545235.1 Helianthus tuberosus
TGAAACACATGTGCCTACTTGTTACTTTCGTGCTTTCCTGTTTTCACATCATATACTTGTTATGTTCATTAGTACACTATTAGTACATGATTTACATTACATTTCTGCTAGGTATGTTGACTGATAGCATGCTAACACATTGATTTACATGACTTTTCTACTTTGTATGTTAACTTAGCATACTTAGTACATCATTTTACATTGCATCTCTGTTGCATATGTTCCAGTAACATATGGACACATTGTTTTACAGCTCTACCTTGTATGTTTACTTTAGCATACTAGGTACATTATGTTCATCACATGCTTACATTTTGGTATGACATTTGGTTTGTTTAAATGAGACAATGTACATTCATTAACACCGATCATGCCGCTCGGTAGTAGGTAGTGGTACCATAGGACTTGACAAATCCCATTCCTGAAATCTCGGGTTTGTTTGGACGTAAGGAATGACCGAATCCGAATACATATTCTTTTGATAACTCATTTTTACATAGTTATCCGACTGTCTCAAGGCTTGGATGTATGAATTTTCACAACACCGCATAAATGTTCATATTCAGTATAGCATGCATATATTTTACAAAACATAACTTTGATTTAAACCAAGTTTTACTTCAATACTTTGTTTTGTACATTTTTACTTATGGTTTAAGTAGTCTTAATTTTACTTACCATACATATCATTTTGGTTATACATTACTTGACTACTTTTGGATTATAAACATTTGACATGGTTTACACAAGGACTTTTGACTATTGGTTTAAACATAGACTTATTACATTGTTGGTTTGGTTTGAGTAAGTGATTAATTAACGAGGCGGGTGTAATATGATACAAACATGGTGGATACGCCGCTGGTACTTCCTATATATAAGTGTTTGTATGATATCACATATTGTAGCGTTATTTGAATCATTTCAATTTGAGACATATAACATTTTATACAAATAACATACTTTTCATAAGACATTGTTTTACAAAACAACTTATCTTTTACAAACTCATTTTACTTGGTTATTCATTTAACCATACATTATTCTCTTACTTATACTTATCATCTGATCTTATTGCTTTTCAAACGATTTACAAAACAAAGCAAACTACAAGGTTCATGACTAAACATTTTCTTAAACATAAGTCATGAATCTCATTTTCACAAAACCTATGTATCTCACAGGCATTTTTATGCTGACGTACCTATTTTCACATGTGTTTCAGGAAATGAAGCATATGATTGATCAAGATATACTTAGGCGGACATGGGCCTTAGTGACAATAAAAGATGCAAGACTAGTAAATTATGTTGTATTTCCTTATTTGTTAAGACATTGTAACACTTTTAATCAATAAAACGAAACTTCAATTGCCATGGATTTGAAACAATTAATTCTGTTACAACACTCCCCGACATTTCCGCCACGTTTTGTATGTTCTACGTGGTCGGGGTGTGACATATAGCCTATGTCTATCAGTCGAGGTCATGTTTGTAGAATGTACAGGGTCTGAAATGTAATTTTATGAAGTTTAGTGGTAATTTCGCTTGAAATGACACTATGTCATTTCAAACGAAATTAACATGTTATTTCCGCTTGAAATGACAAGGTGTCATTTCAAACGAAATTAGCAGCCCTATATATAGGGATGTTTGCTTCTCATTTTGATAGGGAATTAGCTAGTGTGTCACGAAGTGCTGCTGAAATTCCGACGTGTAATCAAGTATATTTTGAATGAGAAGCTTGTTTTAAAGTGTGGGGACGTTTGGCAACATCCTCGTGGAGATATCAGCAAATCGAATAGATGTTTATGTCCTGTCCGATTACCACATCTGCATCACTATCGACACTGCTGATTTACTGATCAGGTCGTTTCTTGTTCTCATTTTGTGCACCTTTGTATATATTCATATTTACGTTCATGGTTGGGTGGATGGGTGGTGTTTTGATATGTTTAGTGATGGGTTGTGAAAGTTCGTGGTGTTTTTAGTAATAAGAATATAAAAAATAAAAAACAAAAAGAAATTTGGGTTTGAGTGGAAAAGCTACAATTGATGTTGTAGTGGTTTAAGCGATCTTCCCTTCAAAACCATACATTGTGGATAATGTATCCCAAGTGTGGGGATGAGGGGAAATTTTGAAAAAATTGTGAAATTTTTAAAAAATCAAGCGAAAAATGGTCCAAATTGAACAATTGAGTATTAATTTGCATGACACACCGGCAACCCATATCCCCTTGTTATTTCATGGTGAGAGTTGAGCCACTACTTGAATTTATTAAAATACATTTTTTATGAGAGTGGCAATGGGTGGGGGTGCATTAGAACTTGTGCTTGAATGCGGTTTGAGGCCATAGCTTGATATGCATGTGAAAAGGATAAGGGCATTTAGGTAGCCTCGTCATGGTGTGTGCGAGTGTGGGATTTGGGGGGTTGGACCTCATAAATTATATATATGAGCATGGAGCGAGAGGGGCGGGGGTTTGGACTTTAGTAACCCATTTGAGCTTTGAGCCGATCTTTTGTTAACCCGTGCCTACTTTCTCTAAAAAATTAACCCGTATTTGACCCGGTCTATTAGTATAATCATCTTGTTCTAGTATGCTTGTTAGTTACGTTTGTTAAATCGAAAGAAAAAAAAAGAAAAAAAGAGGTATGAAAAGAAAAGAAAAAAAAAGAGGAAAAGCAATGAAAAATGAAAAAAAAAATGAATGAGATAGTTTGTATATAGTTGTTTATGTTTTGTTTTAGTTAGAAATAAAAGACCGGGTTGAATCGTTAGCTACTTCGCATATGTATTTCCATTTCCTACCCATTTTCCTTGCCACGTTACAACCTCTAAGTTCCTTTGATTCACGTGCATGTTTAGCAAATCTTTTAGGTGAAGGACCGATTTAATTACAAGCTTATTGTCGTGCAACTACCCGTTTCCCTTAAGTGTGTTCTAGCTCATCCTTGCTAGTTATCACTTGGCACCGAGGGGAGAGTTATTGTGAGGGGTGTGTTATGCGCGGCTTTAAGAAAAAGTTAGTAAATGAAGACATTTGGTTGCTTGGTTTGTGTTTAATCTCTTGAGTAAATTGTCGTTTGTTTAAATGAGTTGTTGGGGGCAAGCAATAGTTAAGTGTGGGGATGTGACGGGTAGTCCGTAGGACAACCCTTAAGTGGTATAAATGATATTAAAATCCCACATTTAATCGGGTAATTGTCTAGAATTAGATAACTACGGTTGCTTGTGTTTCAGGTACATTTGGGGCTTAAAAGTGTGGAAATGAAGCTTCGAATAGGCGCGACTGGATTGGAGATTGAAAGATGGAGAATAAATGAAAAAAATCAATTATTGGTATGGAATAATTAAGAAGATAACATGATAGATGACGAAATTACAAGAACGTAGGCAAAAACGATGAAGAAAACGGAGTTGAAACGAAAAAGTTATGAAGAAAACAAAATTGCATGCTGAAGGCTACCGTAGCTTACGGTAGCTACCGTAAATTACGGTAGCCCCCAGCATTTTTCTTCCACCGTAAGGCAGTAGAGACCCACCGTAAGCCATTCCAAGCCCTCGTAAGCTATGGTGGCCACCGTAGCTTACGGTGGAGGCCAACGAGAAATGTGTAACTGCCCTATTTTATGATGTTTTATTGTGTCTTTTCAAATCCAATCATTCCCAACCGTTTTGAGCAGTCCTTGGAGGCGAAAATGGGTGTTCTTGTGTGGATTTTGGAAGATTCTAACATTGGGTTTGTTGTTTTAATTCCTATGAACAATATAATTGATGTAATGATGATTCACCACACTATGGGCGGCTAATCTCGTTGGTGATCATCCCGAATGTAAGGTTTGCTCGTGACACTTATGTTTTGTTCTTTAATTTCTGGAATATTAGACTGTTCATGTGTTGTTAGTTTAGTATGGTGTTTGATTGGTTGTTTGTAAACTGTTGATGTATGTTTGATCATAGTTCTAAATCATACGTTCTTGGTGCCGTTAGCAATCGAGATATCATGGGAGGGATTAGGGTTGGATATATGTTGATTGGTCATCGGGTAACAACCTCGCGTTCTAGGAATCCGAGTACTTAGTTCCCTTTCATCACAAACAATTGATCTTATATGAGCCATGTCTATGTGGTTCTATCCAGTTGAACATTAACGTTAATTGTCACTTAAAACCTGAAACTCGGGATGATCACTATCCTCTTATCCTGTTACAAAACTTAACCTTGATTTGTAATTTAATTTAGTTTAATCTAGTAATTGAAAGCAATCGCTAAAATTACGAGAACGTGGGCGAAAACGGTGAAGAAAACGGAGTTGAAACGAAAAAGTTATGAAGAAAACAAAATTGCATGCTGAAGGCTACCGTAGCTTACGGTAGCTATCGTAAATTACGGTAGCCCCCAACATTTTTCTTCCACCGTAAGGCAGTAGAGACCCACCGTAAGCCATTCCAAGCCACCGTAAGCTACGGTGGCCACCGTAGCTTACGGTGGAGGCCAGCGAGAAATGTGTAACTGCCCTATTTTATGATGTTTTATTGTGTCTTTTCAAATCCAATCATTCCCAACCGTTTTGAGCAGTCCTTGGAGGCGAAAATGGGTGTTCTTGTGTGGATTTTGGAAGATTCTAACATTGGGTTTGTTGTTTTAATTCCTATGAACAATATAATTGATGTAATGATGATTCACCACACTATACGCGGCTAATCTCGTTGGTGATCATCCCGAATGTAAGGTTTGCTCGTGACACTTATGTTTTGTTCTTTAATTTCTAGAATATTAGACTGTGCATGTGTTGTTGGTTTAGTATGGTGTTTGATTGGTTGTTTGTAAACTGTTGATGTATGTTTGATCATAGTTCTAAATCAGACGTTCTTGGTGCCGTTGGCAATCGAGATATCATGGGAGGGATTAGGGTTGGATATATGTTGATTATTCATCAGGTAACAACCTCGCGTTCTAGGAATCCGAGTACTTAGTTCCCTTTCGTCATAAACAATTGATCTTACATGAGCCATGTCTATGTGGTTCTTTCCAGTTGAATATTAACGTTAATTGTCACTTAAAACCTGAAACTCGGGATGATCACTATCCTCTTATCCTGTTACAAAACTTAACCTTGATTTGTAATTTAATTTAGTTTAATCTAGTAATTAAAACCAATCGCCAAAATTCTGAATTTACATTTCTTGCAATTTAGTTTGCTTTAGTTAATTTAGACATACATCAAGATAGCACATATTCTCAAACTCCCTGTGTTTGATACCCACTTACCGCTAGCTAATTAGTTGTAATTGGATTAAATTTGCGTGAGACCACGATAGCACGTAAATGTGCCGATCTTGTCGCTGCCCAAAGTTACCGAGGATTTTGTGACGCTTCGCGTCAAGGTTTGGGTTGCGTGTTTATGCAACGATAGAAGGTCATTGCATATGCATCGCGACAGTTGAAGGTTCATGAAAAGAATTATTCCACCCACGACCTAGAATTAGGTGCGGCGGCGTTTGCTTTGAAGGTCTGGCGGCACTATCTGTATGGTACTCAGTGTACTATCTTCACAGACCACAAGAGCTTGCAACACATATTTAATCAGAAGGAATTAAATATGCGACAATGACGGTGGGTTAAGTTGCTGAATGATTATGACTGTGAGATTAAGCACCACCCTGGAAAGGCGAATGTGGTAGCAGACGCCTTGAGTCGAAAGGAAATAGTTAAAACCTTAAGGGTTCGAGCTTTGGAAATGACAATTAGGACGGATCTTACTACGTGTATTCATGACGCCCAACAAGAAGCATTGAAGGAAAAGAACCTTAAAGCAGAACTTCTCTGGGGTATACAGAAACAGTTGGTGCCAAACGAGGAGGGAACCTTATACTTTATGGGACGCATTTGGGTTCCGCTCTTTAGCGGTATTCAGGAAGTTATCTTTGATGAAGTCCACAAGTCAAGATACTTGATCCACCCAAGATCGGACAAAATGTATCAAGACTTGAGAGAATATTATTGGTGGCCGAATCTCAAGAAGAAAGTTGCTGCTTATGTTAGAAAGTGCTTGACCTGCGTTAAGGTTAAAGCTGAGTATCAGAAACCGTCAGGCCTGTTGCAACAACTAGAAATTCCCGTGTGGAAGTGGGAACAAATATCAATGGATTTTATAACTACATTACCCAAGACCCCTAGAGGGCATGATATGATATGGGTAATAGTTGATCGTTTGACCAAGTCTGCGCATTTCTTACCGATAAAGGAGAAGGATAGTACTGGAGCCGAATTGTATTTAAAGGAAATTGTGGCACGTCATGGAGTGCCTACTTTGATTATTCCGACAGAGATGGACGCTTCGTATCGAGAATCTGGCAGTCTTTTTATGAGGCCTTTGGATCTCAACTGGATATAAGCACGACCTTCCACCCGCAAACCGATGGTCAGAGCGAACGAACTATACAAACCCTTGAAGACATGCTCCATGCGTGTGTCATGGATTTAGGCGGCAGCTGGGATACTCACCTACCCTTGGTGGTGTTTTCCTATAATAACAACTATCACGTAAGTTATAAAGCCGCTCTGTTTGAAGCTCTGTACAGTCACAAATGTCGCTCACCTTTGTGTTGGGCGGAAGCTGGTGACAGACAGCTAAATTGGTCTCGAACTAGTCCAAGAAACAACTGACAAGATCTTACAGATCCGAGACCGGATCAAAGAGGCTCTTGATCGACAGAAAAGCTACGCCGACCGAAGACGGAAACCGTTAGCTTTCGAGGTAGGAGACATGGTTCTGTTAAAAGTCTCGCCTTGGAAGGGTGTAGCGAGGTTCGGGAAACGTAGAAAGTTGAATCCACGATATATCGGTCCATTCAAGATTTTGGAGAAAACTGGTACCGTTGCATACAAGTTGGAGTTAGCAGAGGAACTGAATGGTGTTCATGATACATTCCATGTGTGAAACCTCAAAAAGAGTCCAACCCAGGAAACCGTTGTCATCCCTGCGGATGAAGTTCATATTGACGACCAGGTCTAATTCACAGAGGAACTTATTGAGGTGGTGGACTGGAAAGTCCAGAAAACGAGGAGAAGTCGTATAAAACAGGTTAAGGTACGTTAGAACTCTAAACACGGGCCCGAGTATACTTGGGAACGCGAGGATCAGTTCAAGGCCAAGTACCCCCACTTGTTCGAGGAAGCTCCTGCGAGAGATAACTCAGCATGAATTTCGGGACGAAATTCTTTTAACGGGGGGAGACTGTGAAAACTGGCCCAAAACCGGTAATTTCCGTACTACTTTAATTAATATTTATTTCCTGCATTTATGTGATTACATGTCAACATTATGTGCTTATTTGATATGCAATTGAATTCATGCATGTTCCATATATTAACTGTCACATTATACAATACTTGAAGCGTTGCGTCGAATTAATTAGTAAGCTCACCGGTTAGACAAGCTGCGTCAGCATGTCTGCAGAAAACAACCAGACAACAGATTTAGGACTTAGATGTAGGTCCAACATCAAAAACACATTGAAAACTAAGTAGGTGAACAAAGGTTAGTATAAACACTTTTCGGAAGCTAAAACAAGCACTAAAAATCACCCGAAACGTACTTTAAACACAAAATTCAGCATTATTCAGCAAAATTCAGCTGTTACAAGTCAAAATAACATTCAAAAATAGTGTTCAATCATCCATAATAACTTGTAAAGTGTCGGGAATAAAAACTATCACAAAAGGTACTTCATACCTTGTAAAATTCACTATTTAGCACTTTAACGAACCGACAACCGAACAATTAACTGGACACTACCGGAAACATCAAAAATGAACTTGAAACATTGTTTTAGTGTCATTTAGCTAGTATTGGTCATAAAACACATCAAAATCCTTGAAAACACGCAAATACATGTAATCTAACATTAAACCCCTAAATTACATCTTAAACCTTCAACTTTCAAATTTTAACACTTTACCCCCCTCCCTCATGATGTGAACCGCCAAAACATGTGGGCCCCATGCCCACATGTTGTCTAAAGTTGTTGAATGATAACTTGATGGACAATAGTGTTATTTGGTGGTTGAAAGATGAATGTAGTGTTATAAGAGAACATATCACCAACATTATCTTCCACTTTCCCATTTCACCCAAAAATCAAACTTTCTTCTTCCTCTCCTTGCTCTCACCTCATGCAACCATCATTATCACACCCTCAAATCCACACGCAGAGTACTACCGCGAGGCATGTGACTGACCATGATCTTAAACATTAATCATGCTGAACATATTATTTACGTTATAAATTTTTCCAATAAAATTTAGTCTATATATTTAAATGTTCAAAAACAAAGTTTAATTTAGCAGCGGATGTATAAAGAAAACCCATCATAGTTTAAAACCACTAGTTCTTTAATTAAGCGTTAACATAAAACTTACATACCACGCACTCCAGCCGATTGCAATGTCCGTTTAAGGCTGTAATAAGCAACCTGCAAAGCATGCAGTAGGGAGTCAACATAAAGTTGGCGAGTTCACGAGTTTACTGTTTTCCAGTTTTATTTTCCAAAAACATTTTTTTGTTGATAATTACTCATTTATATCATGCCATGGGGAGCTACCCCATTTGTAAGCTACTAAACTGCGTTATACCGAATCCTTGCAACCGTACGTTTTCGTAGTGTGCCTCGTTTGTCAATGTCTATCATCATTGACGGTTTGCCAGAGTCTACTAGTTCATGCCCGTCCTCAAAAGGCACGGTGTGAGGTTGGTGAGACCTAATAGCGCTATCAACTAATAACCCGTTCGCCAGGCCCCGACGACTAATCGGTATATGTAAGTGGGGACTTCCGTGATAGAGTTTCGTTTAGTACACTTGTTGCATCTAATATAAATAGTAATTAATAAAATGTCCCACACTGTCACACCCTTATCTAAGGCGGAAGCACGAGGTGTGATCCTTAAAAGTTCTCATCGCATGCGAATAATAAACATACTACATCATCATGAAATAACTCCGAATTGCCATTCATAGTTTGTCATCCAAAATAAAAGTTAAGTTTAAAGTTTACATCACACAAAAGATAATTGTTTGAAAAGTTTACAACTTCATTTCAAAAACAAATATCAGGGTTTTGTTCATTATATCTCCGCAGAAGGCGGGAGATAGCAAACAAATCCTACAAAAGTGGCAAGGAGCATCGACATAAAATGACTTGAAACATAATCAACCAACTTGAGCAAAAGGGACCGCGCATACATACACTTAGTTACCTGAAATACATGTAAGTTTTGGAAAATCGTCAACATAAGTTGGTGTGAATTCATGCAGTTTGTGTAAAACATTTAAGTATTCGTTGTAAGAATCATGGTATGTCAATGTACTTGAAAAAGTATTCTGTAAATGTAAGGAAATCGAGATCGCTAATGGTTTGCAAGGCCATTAACATATGTAATGACATAGGAAGCATCCAAACCATAAGCATTTTACTTGTCGGTTCACGACTAGAGACACAAAAGCACTATAGGTAACAAAGTGGCCAAGAGTGCGGCTTCCTGAAACCCATTAGATCTAACCTTTTGTTTCGCGATCTAGGTATATAGTTGATTAACGGTGCTTATGTCACCCTATTCGTCACATGATCTATGTGTCATTCCTTAGTTTTGTGTTCTACATACCATAGTACATGTATTTTCCCCAAGTTTAGAAAACAAGTAAAAGTTTAAAAGTGGGGACATGAACTCACAGTTTTGCGTATCTTGCGTCATAAAACTTCATCGGATTTGCTTCGTGAGCGTCGTGACCTAAATATGTTCTATGCACATTAGTCATTAGACTTGTAACACACGGAGTACAAGTCACCATCTTAAGTTTAGTATTTGTTTTGTGTATGTTCATCTCTTGTGAGGGTCGTGCCCTTGTTTGTCGGGTCTCACCTGTTTGTCGTGTTATCGTACTTTGTATTTGGTATCGTTCATTTGTAAATATATATTTTACTTCCCAAAAATATATATTTGTTTACGCAGTCTTTGCCAAACAATACGTGTTAAAAATAAACTATATTTTTAACTTGTCCAAATACGTTACCTATATTATTTTTCAAAAATAAATATAAGTATTTTGTTAAATAATATTTCCAATATTATTTTTGTGCAAGTATACTTAGGAAAGTATACTTGTATTTTTATGTAAATACTTGTGTATTTTACATTATTTGCCAAAAATCAATACTTTGATTTTAATACTTTCCGGAACTATATTTCTAAAAAATAATATATTTTTAAGACTTGTGTGAAATATATATATATTTTTTATGCTTGTAAATACATATATTTATTTTTGTCATTCACCCAATTTTGTATAATTTTCTTTACTTGGTAATAGTTATATATATTTGTTCAAATATATATTTGAGTCCAAAATTGTCCAATTCCGAAATTTGCTATGGAATATATTTATACAAATATATTTTCTTGTATTTGTCCATATACCCTTTCATGGGTTATTTGTATGAGTATTCTTGGGTATTTGTTATGTACTTTTATGTGTATTTTTTTGGTGATACTCCTTGGGAGTATTTAGTGTATTTTCATGATCTTAATACACTACTACATATAATACACATAATATACACCTAGCACAAAATTTGGTGATCACTAAATATATATATTTTTCCTAAAAATATACATACTTAATATTGATTTTTAACTTGAAGAAATCCTTATTTCTTAGCTTGTAATTTTGTACAAAAATTAGGAAACTTTGGTATATATTTTTAGGGAAAAAGTTTCACCAAAACTTATATTTTTCTAAGTGTCAAAATTTTATAAAATTTTTTGACATAGTTCCCCTAAAAATGGAGGTTTCCCATGTTTTCAAAACATGTGTTTATTTTCTTTTCATCACCAAAAACAATCTCCAACAATTTTCACAAGTAACATACACTAATTACTTCATGTAAAACCATATGATGAACTTGATTTTTGTTAAAAATATGTAGTCTTTTAGATCTACACTTTACATACACCATTCTTTCAAAAACAAGTGTTCTTGTTAACTTTAAACAAACTTTTTATGAAACTTTAACCTACTTAATAAACCATCCATGAGTTTTAGGGTTTCAAAGTCTTGAAAAACATATTTTAAAGCCATTCTTATGCTCATTCAAAAGATCTTTATGTTCATCATCAAGTTTCATCATGGATCTTTCAAGATCCATGCTTAACATACTTGAATCTTTCACAAGTAGGCTTCTTGATGAACTTTTTAAAAACTTTTAGGAAGTTTAGTTTCATAAATTAACTTTACATAAACTTAGTTACTTCAAGAACACAAGATCTTGCCTTAAAAATCATTTTTTAAGTTCACATAAAGGTTTTACAAGTTCATCTTCAAGTTTAACCATGGATCTTTCAAGATCCATGCTTAAACTTGTTAGATCTAAGCTTCTAACAAGCTTTAACATGATAGATCTAAACATAAACACAAGATTCCACAACAACAACTTCATCACAAACATCAAACATCACTAAAATCACTTGTTTTTCTTTAGATTATGTTAGATCTTCACATCTTCATCTTTTAAAGTTTAGTTTCTTAGATGGTGTAACTTGTACATGACACTAATATGAAGTAAAACAGAGTTTAGCAAGCTTACTACTAGCTCTAATGGCTAGGGAAGTGGCTCAACAAAGATGAAGATGAAGAATGAAGAAAATAGGTGGTTAAAAGATCCTCCAAGTGGTCCTTGAGCTTCCTTTGCTTCACACCTTCTTAGATCATCTTCTTACACCATAATATAAGCTTGGAATGGTTGATTGGTGAGTGAAAATGGAGATGTATATGTGTGTATGTATGGCCGAGAGTTAGAGAGAAAGAAGGAAGGAAGAAGATGAAAATTTTGAAAGTGAATGGATAATGTTTCAAGTTCATTAGCTAGTTCCTTATAACCTCCAACAAACCTTTATCCATAAGGTTTTGTGTTTAATATCTTCCCTACATGGTAAATATTATAATATAAAGTGGTGTGGGGCCCTTTGGGGCCGGTACATATGAGGGGGGGGGGGTATTATGTAAATATTTGGAACTTGAAGGTTACATATGTAAATTGGAAGGTTTATGTAAGATTAAGTGTGTTTATGTGTTTTTATGATTTTTAACGTGTTTTATCACCAACACTAGCTTTATATCATGAAAACAATACTTCTAGTCTAGTTTTGATGTTTTGGGTAGTGTCCGGTTATTCGTTCAGTTAACGGTTCGTTAAAGTGCTAAATTGCGCAGTTTTACTAGGTATGAAGCACTTTTTATGACAGTTTTAATTCCCGGCACTTTACAAGTTATTCTAGACACTAAAATATCAATTCTGCATAGTTGTTCAGTGTTTAAATGCTGAATTATGGCTGATTTATGTTGAATTCTGCAGAATTCAGCATTTAAAGTTAGTTTCGGGTGTCTTTTAGTGCTTGTTTTAGCTTCCAGAAAGTGTATATGTTAATCCTTGTATCCACACTTGGGTTTTAATGTATCTTTGATGCTGGACCTACATCTAGGCCCTAAATCTATTGTCTGATTGTGTTCTGTAGAAATGTTGAGACAGTTTGTCTTACCAGTGAGTTTACTAGTCTTTCTGATGCAACGCTTAATGTAATGCACAACGCGATATTTGGAGTATAAAACATGCATGAATTCATATGTAAAGCAAGTAAGCACATAATGTTGACGTTTAAGCACATAATCTTAGATAATAAATAATAAATAAATAGCACGAAAATTACCGATTTTGTGCCAGTTGTCACAGTCTCTCCCCGTTAATAGAATTTCGTCCCGAAATTCAAGCTGAGTTATCTCTCGCAGGAGCTTTCTCGAATAGGTGGGGGTACTTAGCTTTAAACTGGTCTTCACGTTCCCAAGTGTACTCAGGCCTGTGCTTAGAGTTGCAATGTACTTTAACAAGTTTAATGCGACTCCTCCTTGTTTTCTGGATCTTCAAATCCATTACCTCTACAGGCTCTCCAGTGAATTGGAGTTTGTCGTCGATGTGTACCTCATTCGCTGGGATGATAACGGTTTCCTGGGTTGGACTCTTTTTGAGGTTTAACACATGGAACATATCATCTACACCATTTAGTTCCTCCGGTAACTCCAGTTTGTACACTACGGTACCAATCTTTTCGAAGATTTTGAATGGTCCAATGTATCGTGGATTCAACTTTCCACGTTTCCCGAACCTTGCTACACCTTTCCAAGGTGAGACCTTCAATAACACTTTGTCTCCCACCTCAAAGTCTGTAGGTCCTCTATTCGTATGGATCTTTCATAGAATTGTCAATCCAATCAAGAGTGCGGAATCCTCTTGATCAGAATATCACAGAATGAGTAGAAACAGAATTCTAATTCAAACTGGGTTTCTATTGATTATCAATCTCACGAATTACAATCAATCAAAACCCTAACCAATACTCAAATTCGTCCAAGCTTCTATGCTCTCACGAAATCTCTCTCAAACACTGTTTTTGGCTGATTAACCTAAACCCTAAAGCATAACCTTGTTTATATAACACAAGGTTTGCAACTTGGGCTAAGGTTTCCTACATGAGCAAAGCCCAATTCGTCCCCCTTTACCCAAACTGGGTTTTGTTTAGCCCAAACTCTATTATTCCACTAATACAAAGCAAAACCCGCTAACCGTTTATCGTTTAACTAATTACAAGATATCCAAAGACCAAATCTAAGCTGTTGTCACAAATATGCACCAACATACTCCCCCTTGACAATAGCTTCATAAAATAACTTTGTCTTCAGTCATCTTGCAATCTTCATGTAGTCTTGCACTGTCTTTGGTCTTTGGATAGCTTCAGCTTCAATGGCTTCTGTCAACAACATACTCCCCCTAAGCTGATGCATCCAATCACCAAATCTTCAACACGTTAGCACTTGAGAAAACTCCAGTTTAGCAATTGCAAAGCAATCTTCAAACTCTTCAACTTTGTCTGCAATGTAGAAAGGAGGTTCTACCATGCATCCAATCAAACTCTCATCTTCACAGCAACTTCTCAGCAACATACTACTTCAATCTGTATACTATAAAACAAACATCTCGAGAAACCATAAGAATTTTTCAATACAGTTAAATAAATTATTATTATTCAAGAGATAGTTAAACCGTATTACAGATTAAACATTTTCAATTTATCACCAACACGCAAAACTTTTTAATCACACACCCTATAACCCGCATGATTTAAATTTTTTAACTCACTTTCCAACACCGTCTCCCCCTATCAGTAACAATTCCTCCAAGAATAACAGTTTTCCGTACATTAAGAATTTTTAAACATTTCCGTACATTAAGAATTTTTAAACAGAAAAAGACACTATTTTTGGATTTTTTATATTTTCTGAAAGCAAGTAAATAACAAAAGCAATAAACACTCTATTTCTGTGAGAATCACCGGTAAGAAGATCATATCAGCACAATCAAACTGTTTCACACAAGCAGTTTATTCTTTATTTATTTTCGTGAAAAGAAGTCCAAGACGATTACCAGTATGTTTGTCCACTTAAACAAAATGCATGAACATTTCAAGTACCATTACCATATGATACGTTAAGGTAATATTATTACTGATATACTAGTGTGCCCCACTTCAGGACATACCCCCGCGATCAAGGTATGCACAAAGATTCATCGTAGTAGGTGAGTATACTGAATTCATCCGTTTTTTTTTCAACGATAGATAATTGGTGATCAGGTCAGTACTTCCGTACAGCAAAGAGACCAAAATATCTAACGAGGGCTATGACAAATACCATTTTTGGTATGATTATATGCATTTTGCACTTTTTGAATGACTCTCTAGGAGAGCTTCTTCATTTATGGGATTTGGCATTTTTTTGCTCTTTTAAGATATCCTGGTTGTGCCTAGGTCAGCATGTATCTGGATGCAGCAGAAGGACAACCCTGATATCCCCATATGAAATAACAGTATAAAGACCCAAAACTTCAGATTTTGGCAATCTATCAACGCAAGATTTAAGGTCATTAAACCATACACCACTGATGTGTTCCCCACTCATACACAGTTCATTTAGGTTTATATCACATTGGTAAGTTGATTATTTCATGCTTTTGCCTACTGGTACATCATATAATGAATCTGCTATCACACTTAACCATTTTAATTTCATTTTCAGTGTGACAGTCTAACTTGCTGATGTACTATCATTTCTTCTTTTCCACACAGTAATAACTCATTTTTGATTTACTATTTTTTTTTTATTTTTCAATGTTTTTGGATTTTGTGGTTTTCTATTTTTTATTTTATTTTTAAGAAAACAATAAAATATTTACAAAATTCTTATGAAAAACCAGTTATTCAGGATTCCTCATCCCGTTGAGTTCGACAAAATGTTCAAAGCGAGCCCTGTCAAATGCTTTAGTATAAAGATCTGCCAGGTTATTTAGTGTGTCGACTCGATGTAATTCAGTTAGTCTCTTTTCAGCACAATCCCGTATAAAATGATGACGTATGTCAATATGTTTTGTGCGACTGTGTTTCACGGGATTATTTGTTATAGAAATCGTGGCATTATTGTCTATCATAATAGGAGTACGAGTGAAATCCAAACCGTAATCACGCATCTGCTGTTGTATCTAGAGAACCTGAGAGCAGCAACTACCCGTAGCAATATATTCAGCTTCACACGTAGAGGTAGACACACAAGATTGCTTCTTGCATTGCCAAGACACAATCCTGCCTCCTAAGAGCTGACAGCCACCAGTTGTAGACTTTCTCTTTGACTTGCATCCTCCAAAGTCTGAGTCAGTGTAAGCGATAAAATTCAGATCACTATCAGCTGGATAACACAACCCAAGTTTAGGTTTCCCCTTCAAGTAACGAAGAATACGCTTCACTGCTTTCATGTGTGACTCTTTTGGATTCTCCTGATATCTGGCACACAGACATACAGCAAACATGATGTCTGGTCTTGAAGCAGTCAAGTACATTAGAGAACCAATCATTGCCCTGTATTGAGTTAGATCAACGTCTTCAGTACTTTCATGATCTGGGCCAAGATTGTGATTTTCACAAATGGGTGTGTTGAAAGTAGAGCAATCATTCATTTTGAACCGGTCCAAAATGTCATACACATACTTCGTTTGATGAATAAACATCCCATCCTCCTTCTGTTCAACTTGTAATCCCAGAAAGTAAGACAGCTCACCCATGGCGCTCATTTCGAACTTGCTCTTCATCACCTGCTCGAACTCTTTACACATGCTCTCATCTGATGACCCAAAGATGATGTCATCCACGTACACCTGTACTAGCATAAAATCTTCCTTCTTCCTCTTGATGAACAGTGTACTGTCGATCTGACCTCTTTCAAAACCATTCTTGATCAGATGTGTAGACAGTGTCTCGTACCACGCCCTGGGAGCTTGATGTAATCCATACAAAGCCTTATCAAGTTTATACACCTGATCTGGATAATCTGGATCAACGAACCCATCCGGTTGTGAGACATACACCACTTCTTGGACTTTCCCGTAAAGAAATGCACTCTTCACGTCTAGTTGGTAAACTTTAAATCCCTTGAATGTTGTGAAGGCTAGGAATAACCGGATTGCTTCCAACCTTGCCACTGGTGCAAACACTTCATTGTAATCTATTCCTTCTTGCTGATTGAAACCTTTTACCACCAATCGAGCCTTGTTTCGCGTCACTATCCCTATTTCATCTTTCTTGCACCTAAATACCCATTTAGTGCCAATCTCTCTTTCACCTTTAGGAAGGTCAACTAACTCCCAAACCTTCAACTTAGCAAACTGGGCCAATTCTTCTTGCATAGCTTCAACCCATGAATTGTCTTTAAGAGCCATATGAATGTTCTTCGGCTCCTCTTGGGAAATAAAGAAACTATACAAGCATTCGTTCACAATCCCAGTCTTCTCAATCGAAACAAATAACCCAGAATTTGCAGCTATGCTTCTTCTCGTCTGAACACCTGCAGTAGGATCCCCAAGTATCATGTCAACTGGATGATCCCTATTTGCTCGTGTAGTAGCAACAGCATCGACTTCTAGATTGTCACCCAGGTTTGATCCAACCTCCCCTTGAATGTTCTGATCCGCAAATGGATTAATGAAATCCTCCCCCTGAATGGGTTCAGGTTCACTATCGCTTGAATCAAGATCAGCAGCACCTTGGGAAGTTTCCGGAGCATCTGTCATATCAACATTCGATCTAGGCATGAACTCGCCTTCATCGTCTTCACCAATCACTGTTTGAATCAACTGAGAATCATCTGCATTTGGAAACTCAGGAATATTAAATGATTTAAAAACACTATCATAATCATATAATATAGCTGGACCACTCGTTGATTGTTGAGGTTTGTATGTAGTAATTTCAACATTGTAAACAACCTCAATTTTACCAGTTTTTAGATTAAAAACCCTTTTATTCGGTGTGCCAGGCACGTAACCTAGAAAGTAGCCATCGTCAGCCACCTCACCGAATTTTTGTTTATCTTTATTTCGCACAATGGTGCAGGGTAATCCAAATGGTTCAAAGCCTTCCAAGTTTGGTTTCTTGTTAAACATCAATTCATGACAAGTTTTATTAAAACGTTTAACAGTCAAAACTTTGTTTAGGACGTAGCAAGCTGTATTCACAGCTTCTCCCCAGAAAAGAACTGGTAGCTTTGAATATGAAAGCATTGTCCTAGCGACTTCAATCAACGTCCTGTTTTTCCTCTCAGTGACTCCATTTTGTTGAGGTGTATAAGGAGCAGAATATTGATGTTCAATTCCCTTTCGAAGACAGTAGAGATCCAGAATTCGATTCTTGAACTCCGTGCCATTATCACTCCTTATCCTCTTGATCCTTGCATCATGAACGTTTTCCAATTTCGTAAAAAGATCTATCAGCATCTCCGCCGTCTCATCTTTTGTACCTAAAAAGAAAACCCATGAATATCGTGAGTAATCATCAGTAACAACAAGACAATAGTACTTTCCACCTATGCTCCTCACGTTCACTGGACCGAATAAATCCATGTGAAGTAATTCATAAGGGGCATCTATGGAATTTACTGTTTTAGACTTATGAGGTTTCTTGTGTTGTTTTCCCTTTTGACATGGAAGACATTTATCTTCCACTTGAAACCTCTGCATTGGAACCCCTTTCACTAGCTCATTTTTAACAAGGTAATTCATTTTTCGATAGTGAATATGGGCCATGCGTCTGTGCCACAACATCGATTCAGCTTCAGATGCTTTTGATAGTAAACACGCCACCACAGCAGTTGGATCCTTAGCACCCATGTCCATGACATAAGTGTCATTTCTCCTTGGCGCTCTCATCACTATCCAATCGTCCAGAATCACCAAACCTGGTTTCAACACTAATGCTTCATTCTTGGTGAAATGCTTCTAGGTCTTTCATATCTACCTGATGTAGATTCAGGCTGAAATCTTGGTTGATTTCTTTGAAAATGAGGAACTTGTGGAGTTCCTTTTTCAGCCTTATCTACACCAACAGCAACACCCTCTGGTTGCTTGGGAGCAGATTTCTTTGGAGAATTTGCAACTTTCTCCTCATTATCATCTTTCTTCTCAGGTGATTTCTCTCTCTTTCTCTCACTCACTTGTGCTTCAGTCTTTTTGTTAGGACAGCAGCTAGCTACATGTCCCTTTGTGTGGCACTTGAAGCACGATCTCCTTTTCGAAGACTTCTTGTCTGAAGCCTTTGAACTAGATTCAGGTTTTGATAATGATGCCTTAGAAGGATTTGGTTTAGTTTGCTTAGTTTCATAATTTTCTTTGTTCTTGTTTTTAGCAAACTCTACATTAGATTCGTTTTCAATAACAGTTGTTTCGTTTTTCATGTCACTTCCTTGAACAAAATTAACCTTTTTAACAAAAGTTGGATTGTTATTCTTAGGATGTGAAGTTTTCTTTTTCAAAACAGGTTTGCTGTTATTATCCTTCTTAGCATCATCACTCTCAGACACATTTCCTTGACTTGATGTGGAACTACTTGGTGATGTTGACACAAAGTCCATGAGCTCATCTTCATCAGGCAAGAAAGAATAGTCATGACTAACAGGAGGTGGAACTTCATTGAAACCATGGAATCCCACACTGGTTTTGTCATTA
Source organism: Helianthus tuberosus (assembly GCA_030545235.1). Lineage (NCBI taxonomy): Eukaryota > Viridiplantae > Streptophyta > Magnoliopsida > Asterales > Asteraceae > Helianthus > Helianthus tuberosus. The sequence goes on from JARYGA010008337.1 coordinate 19,157, forward strand.
CTTTTCTTCAAGCCACCCATCATGTGTTTCATAACAAAAGTAGAGTCCCTGAATTGACCTAATTTCTTTTCAAGTTCAACAATTTTGAGTTGTGCATCTGACAACTCTTTGCATTTTTCAGAAATCTCTTTTGTTTTCTCAGCCATCATTTCATGAGCTAAGTCTATGACTTGAAGTTTTTCGTTTAATTTGCAGGTTAACGCTTCAATTTCACTTTCATAACCTTTTATTTTCTTCAAGTATAAAGATTCGTTTCTTTTAGCAAAAAAGTTTGATTCTTTAATGTTAGACATCTCGTCCACCAGACTTTGGTTTTGTGTTGACAACCTGTCTACCTCACCCTGTAGTTCACGACATTTTAAACACACAGAATTAGACTGTACCTCTCCTGTTTGTTTGTCAAGATTGGCCATTAAAGCTGCAAGTTGAGCTTCCATTCTTTTGTATTTAGCTTCCTTTTCTTCAGCTTCCTTTTCATGGTCAAACTTTTGCTTTTCTTCTTCAGCATCTGTTGTCTGATCAGCCTTTTCTACCTCAGCTTCACTTTTCTTCTCAACTTTAGCATCATCTACAGTAGCTTCACTTTTCTTCTCAACTTCAGCATCATCTACTGTAGCTTCACCATCATCAACTGGCGTTTTCTCTGCCATGAATGCCTGAGTGACATTGTCATCATTTTCCAAGTGAACACTCCAGTCATATGAACCTTCTCTAGCTATAGAGATCAGCGCTCTCGAGTTAGAGTTGTTTGATGCATTCCTATTGTTTGAACTCTGACTCAAAGTCTCCTGCTTTTTTTTTTGACATTCCCTAGCGAAATGCCCATAACTTTGACAGTTGAAGCATCTCACTTTGGTCTTATCGAAACCAACAGTCTTTCCTATAAACTTCCTTCCTGTTCGGTTCATAAATCTCTTCACTCGTCTAGTAATCATGGCCATTTGCCATTGCAAATCCATATCTTCAAGATCATCAGGGTCAATCTGATCGTAATCTTCATCTAAAGTGGCAGGATCAGATATCTTCCCCTAAATGTAGTTTTCATATGAAGCAACAAATGAAGCAAGTAGAGCAAGATGCTCTTCTGCAGACTTAACACTCATAGGAATCGACTTAACACCACTACTCTGCTTAGAAGCTGATGTTCTCTTGGCTCCTGTTGATCCTCCTAAAGCTGCTACAAAACACACATCACCATCCTCACTCACTGTGGCCTGCTCATTCTCACACGATAGAAACGCAGTAGCATAGTCGCTAGAAGCGTTGTGAGATGAAGAAGATGTAAGCCCATTGTAAATCCCTGGATCTTGAACCTGATCATATCCAGTGTCTTTCTTCTTCATACTAAGCTCATAAGCTCTCAGCTTTCCTACCACTTCTTCAAGCTCTTTTGTCTCATAATCTGCTTCTCCCTTGATCATGAGAGTGTAGATATCCTATTTAGTAGGTAAGGCATCGAGCAACTTGTCATTCTTTTCTACGTTAGTGTAGCACTCTATCTCATAATTTTCCATTTCCGACATCAGATGGTAGTAACGAGTGATGATGACCTCAAGTGACTCATGTTTCATGTACTTGAAAACAGCGAACTACTTCTTCAGTAGATCAATCTTGTTCTTCTTAACATCTGCATTTCCCGCATATCGATTTTCTAATGCATCCCACATATCCTTTGAATTAGTGTACTTCTTGAAGGTATGCTCGATGCTATCAGGTAAGGACATCTTTATTGCAACCAAGGCTCTCTTTTCAGCCTCATACATCTTTTTATCAGCATCTTGCATGTTTACATAGGCTGTTCTACGTGGTCTGCCCTCAAAGTCGTGTGTTGGGTTTGTGTACCCATCTTCAATACATATCTACATGCGCGTGTCTTGATATTCAACGAAGGATTGAAAACGATCCTTCCATGTCAAATAATTTTCCACCTTCATCATCTTGGGCGGTTTGTTGGTAGTGCCAACCTCATGCTCCATTTTCAAAAGCTCATTCAAAGTAGACATGTTCGACATTTTTTTTTCCTAAAAATGCAACGAATTTAACGGTGCAGACGGTTTTGTCAAACGAGATATGGATCACTTTCTATTCACCAAAACGTAAATTTTTTCTTACGCTAGCCAGAAAATATTCCACCCCTCTAATTATGCTGTTAAATTCGCTGGGCAGATCAAGGTTATTTTCGCTAGTCTAGTTCGCTGGTCTAGTTCGTTGAAAAGTCAAGTTCACAGGTCAAATTCGCTGATTATTAAAATCGTCTGTTAATTTCGCTCAGATTAATTTCGACAGTTCGCTATTACGACGACTGGTAAAGTCGCTGAAACCGTGATAATTTCGTTGTGGAAAATTATACGGTTACCAAAGTCGCCTTTGGATTTTAAGTTCGCCGGGTCAAACAATTTCGCTGATCAGTCTGCGAATTTGGTAAATTCGCCAATAGTCAAATTCGCTGGTCCAGTAAAATCGGAAACTCAATCTGATCAAAATTCTGAAGATTTTTCTGATTCTCCTAACACTTTCCTGCAGAATCGAAATAGCAAAATATCAGTAGTTTTCGAAAAACAGTGAAGAACAGAATGAAAAACGTGAAGAACACGAAGAAAATCTTCGAATCTTCAAGCCTTTCTAGCAAAAATTCTTCAAAACAATCAACCAAAAACTGTCCTGGAAACCCTGCAAATCAGCAAAAACAAACAAACCGATCAAACACAAACAAAATCGCAGAAAATTATCAGAACTCAAGAAATTTCAAAACCCTAATTTTCAAGTTTTAAAATTTCAAAATTTTTCACCCAATCTGCAGACACAATTCTGAACCGAACTTCAAGAGCCTAATGCTCTGATACCAATTGTAGGTCCTCTATTCGTATGGATCTTTCACAGAATTGTCAATCCAATCAAGAGTGCGGAATCCTCTTGATCAGAATATCACAGAATGAGTAGAAACATAATTCCAATTCAAACCGGGTTTCTATTGATTATTAATCTCACGAATTACAATCAATCAAAACCCTAACCAATACTCAAATTCGTCCAAGCTTCTATGCTCTCACGAAATCTCTCTCAAACACTGTTTTTGGCTGATTAACCTAAACCCTAAAGCATAACCTTGTTTATATAACACAAGGTTTGCAACTTGGGCTAAGGTTTCCTACATGGGCAAAGCCCAATTCGTCCCCCTAGACCCAAACTGGGTTTTGTTTAGCCCAAACTCTATTATTCCACTAATACAAAGCTAAACCCGCTAACCGTTTATCGTTTAACTAATTACAAGATATCCAAAGACCAAATCTAAGCTGTTGTCACAAATATGCACCAACAAAGTCTAAAGCTTTTCGTCTACGATCGGCGTAGCTCTTTTGTCGATCACGAGCCGCCTTGATACTGTCTCGGATTTGAATGATTTTGTCAGTCGTTTCTTGAACAAATTCGGGACCAATCAACTGTCTATCTCCGGCTTCTGCCCAACACAATGGTGAACGACACTTGCGGCCATATAGAGCTTCGAACGGTGCGGATTTTATGCTCGTATGGTAGCTGTTATTATAGGAAAACTCGACCAAGGGTAGGTGTGTATCCCAGCTGCCGCCTAGATCCATTACACATGCGCGAAGCATGTCTTCAAGAGTTTGTATGGTTCGTTCACTCTGGCCATCAGTTTGTGGATGGAAGGCCGTGCTTAGATCCAATTGAGATCCAAAGGCCTCTTGAAAGGATTGCCAGATCCTTGATACGAAACGTCCATCTCTGTCTGATATTATTGAGATAGGCACTCCACGACGTGACACAATTTCCTTAAGATACAGCTCAGCATGCTTTCCGGTGCTATCTTTCTCCCGAATTAGTAGGAAGTGTGCAAACATTGTTAATCGATCAACTATTACCCATATCATATCGTGCCATCTGGGGGTCCTGGGTAATTTCGTTAAAAAATCCATCGATATTTGTTCCCACTTCCACACGGGAATTTCTGGTTGTTGCAGTAGCCCTGATGGTTTCTGATACTTGGCCTTAACCTTAGCGCATGTTAGGCACTTTCCAACATAAACAGCAACGTCGCTCTTGAGTTTTGTCCACCAATAGTATTCCTTCAAGTCTTGATACATTTTCTGCGATCCTGGGTGGATCGAGTATCTTGACTTGTGAGCTTCATCAAAGATTATCTCTCGAACACTGCCAAAGAGCGGAACCCAATTGCATCCCATAAAGTATAAGGTTCCCTCTTCGTTTGGTACCAATTTGTCGCAACCCCCGCCCCCTTATTTGTCTCGGGAACGGGCGGCCGCGAGACCAGTTGTGGTGGTATCATTTGTTATCATTTTGGCAATGGAAATTTCATCAGGACTGTAGTTAGGAAATGTTTATCAGAGTAAAACCAATATATTTTATATTAATAACCACATGGGTAAAAACCCAAGTTTCCTATTACAACATGTTTATAGGGATAAACCCTATTTTATTGAATTTAAAACATCGTCTTTTAGGTAACTTTTATAGCCACATTTTTCCAAGCCGTCAGTGCTCCCCAGCTTGCTTTCTTCTAATTTGGCTTTTACATTTTGTTACCTGAAACGCGTTTTAAAAACATTTGTCAGTGGGAAATACTGGTGAGTGAATCCCAGTTTAATCAAGAAGAGTTTGATCCTTTAACAGTATTGAGAGCTATCACATTGTTTATTTCTACACAATTACTCATTCAGTATTGTCAATCCTGACTGGTGGGTCATATTACACATTGGCTAACTTATTGTCCAATGGTAACGAGTTCCACATTTTGTATACAAAACCCCAATATACCGACAGTAATTGAAGAACTACAATGACTCAATCACTGCTTAATCACATTGTAAAACATTTAAGGTTTTGTAAAACAGTTCACAAAAAGAGGATAAACTCACATTGCTGTCTTAGATTTCTTCTAAGGTTTCCTGGTGATTTATCTATAATTTACACAAATGTACATATGTTAGTATAATAACCCTTTATGTATATTATCGATACCCTCCCCGAGATGGCATTCCAATGACTACGTCGGGCAGAACCACGACAGTCGTTACGGAACCCTAGATCAATCGGGCAGTGTATCTAATACATAACCGGGGTTATAATACTTACAACGGGCCAGAACTTCGTTAATTAGGGGGATATTATACCCGAGTATAGCTTATACTATGTAATAATTCGAGAGAGAAAAGAAATTTGAACGATTTGAATGAACTGCCGTTGCCTGCTATTTACAGGGCTGAATTTTGGTTACCTCGCGGCCCGCGTAAGGTGAGACTAAGGTCTACGCAGCCCGCGTAGTAGGGGTGTAGACCTTAGCTCTGATTGGTCATCACCTCTAGCCTCGCCACGATCGTGACACATGTCGGCACCGGGTGTCGCTTCGCCTTGGAGCTGTCGCGCCCCGCGTAAGATCTTTAAGAGATCTACGCGGCCGCGAGCGACATAAAAATTTTGTTTTTATTTTATTTTTAATGATATATCATATTTTGGGCTCGGTTTTCACATACGATGTGTATTTTAAGACATATAGGGGTATTTTAAAATATATTAGGGTGTCAGAAAAATTCAGGAGGGTTGTTATATCCTACCCACCTTGTTTTAGAGCTTGTCCTCGAGATCTACTGGAACAAGTGTGGATATTTCCTTTACATTTCTGATTCAAGCTCCCATGTGTATTCTGGTCCTCTTTTGGAGTCCCACTTCAGTTTGACCAGAATTAATCTCTTGTGCTTGAGGTTCTTAACTTTCCTATCTTCAATTTGTAGAGGCCTTTCTACAAATTTTAACTGCTCATTTACCTCTATATCCTTAAGAGGTACTACGAGTGATTCATCAGCTAAGCATTTCTTGAGATTAGATACATGAAATACATCATGTATTCCTGCCATTTCCTCTGGCAGTTGTAGCTGATAGGCTACAGGTCCTATTCTTTTAATAATCTCAAAAGGTCCAACATACCTAGGGCTTAGCTTTCCCCTTTTGATGAATCTTACCACTCCTTTCCAAGGAGAGACTTTTAATAACACTTTATCTCCTACTTGAAATTCTAACGGCTTTCGTCTGTTATCAGCATAACTCTTTCGTCGATCATGTGCTGCTTTAAGTCATTCCTTGATTTGAATGATTTTGTCTGTTGTTTCTTATACTATCTCAGGTCCAGATAGTTGCTTTTGTCCAATTTCAGCCCAACAGACTGGCGTTCGGCACTTTCGTCCATAAATTGCTTCGAATGGTGCAGCATTGATACTTGTGTGATAACTATTATTATAAGAAAATTCTATCAATGGTAAATGATCGTCCCAATTACCTCCGAAATCAATTACACAAGCTCTAAGCATGTCTTCCATTGTCTGAAATGTCCTTTCACTTTGTCCGTCCGTTTGAGGATGATGGGCTGTGCTTAGATTTATCTTGGTTCCCATTGCTTTTTGGAAACTTGTCCAAAAATGAGAGGTAAAACGACTATCTCTGTCAGAAACAATTGATAGAGGAATTCCATGTAATGAAACTATTTCATTTACATATAATTTAGATAATTGTTCTATACTAAAAGTTTCCTTCATTGGTAGGAAATGAGCTGACTTGGTTAGCCTGTCTACAATCACCCAGATTGTATCATTACCTTTTCTTGTTTTGGGTAATTTAGTAATAAAATCCATTATTATTAATTCCCATTTCTAAACTGGCATTTCTAACTGTTGCAATAAACCTGATGGTTTCTGGTGTTCAGCTTTGACTTGTGAACAGGTTAAACACTTTGCAACATATGCTGCTATATCCTTTTTCATTCCTATCCACCAAAATTCTTTCTTAAGTCCTGATACATCCTATCACTTCCAGGATGCATCGTATACTTAGACTTATGGGCTTCTTCTAATATACGGTAACGTAGGTTTCCTAATTTAGGCATCCATATCCTTTTCTTATGGAATCTCCAAATTCCATCTATTCCTTGTTCTAATTCCTTAATCATTCCTTTCAATTTCTCAGTATCATCCTTGATTACTGATTCTTGTGCCTTTTTAATCTGTTCATTTAAATCCACTTGTAGATTTAATTTAAGAGAACATACTCTTTTTGGCTTTTCATGATATTTTCGACTTAAAGCATCAGCAACTACATTTGCCTTTCCTGCATGATACTGGATATCACAATCATAATCACTAAGCATCTCCATCCAGCGTCTTTGTCTCATATTCAATTCCTTTTGCCCGAAGACATACCTTGAACTCTTATGGTATGTGAAAATGGTAAACTTACTACCATAAAGGTAATGTCTCCAAATCTTAAGCGCAAAAATTATAGCTCCTAATTCTAAATCATGAGTTGAGTAATTCTCTTCATGATTCTTAAGCTGTCTAGAAGTGTAAGCTATAACCTGTTGACGTTGCATCAACACACATCCATAACCTAATTTAGAAGCGTCACAATAGATTACAAAATCTTCAGTTCCTTCTGGTAACGCTAGTATGGGTGCATGGGTTAATCTTTGCTTAAGGATTCTAAAGGCTTCTTCTTGTTTTGGTCCCCATTCAAACTTAACGGATTTATAGGTCAACTTAGTTAAGGGAATGACTATTCTAGAAAGATCTCGAATAAATCTTCTATAATAACTGGCCAATCCTAAGAAACTTCTAACCTCGGTTGGTGATTCAGGGGTTTTCCATTTGGTAATTGCTTCGATCTTGGTGGGATCTACATGAATTCCTTCATGATTAACAAGGTGTCCGAGAAATTGTACTTGTTCTAACCAAAACTCACACTTCGAAAACTTAGCATAAAGCTTTTCTTTTCTCAATAAACTTAGAAGTGCGTGCAAATGCTTTGCTTGTTCCTCTTTACTCTTAGAGTAAATGAGAATATCATCTATAAAGACAATTATGAATTTATCCAAATATGGCTTACATATTCGGTTCATCATGTCCATGAATGCAGCTGGGGCATTGGTTAAACCAAATGGCATGACAGTAAATTCATAATGGCCATACCTTGTTCTGAAAGCGGTCTTTGGAATGTCCTCTTCCTGTACCTTTAATTGATGATATCCTAACCTTAAATCGATTTTTGAGAAAAATCGTGCTCCTTGCAATTGATCAAACATATCATCAATTCTTGGTAATGGATACCGATTCTTAATTGTGACCTTGTTCAGTTCACGGTAGTCAATGCACATACGCATTGATCCGTCCTTCTTTTTAACGAATAAGATTGGCGCTCCCCATGGGGATAAACTTGGCTGTATGAATCCTTTCTCTAACAACTCGTCTATCTGTTTCTTTAATTCCTGCATTTCTGCGGGTGCCAAACGGTAAGGTGCTTTGGTAATTGGTGCTGTCCCTGGTATTAAATGGATTCTGAATTCAACTTCTCTATCTGGAGGTTGCCCTGTTAGCTCTTCTGGAAATACATCTGAAAACTGGGATACTACTGGAATATCCATTAATTCTTTTCCTTTAGTGTTAGTGATTATAAAAATCAAATACACTAATGATCCTTTTCTTATGTAACATGCTGTTTTCATCACAGAGATGAATTTAGTGGATCTAGAGGTTTTATTTCCTTTAATTGTGATCTTTTCACCCCTTGGTGAATTTACTTGAATTGACCTTTGATCACACAAAATACTGGCTTTATTGGCTATTAACCAATCCATTCCTAATATAATATCAAATCCTGCCAGATTCATGGGGTAGAGGTTTGCAATAAATTTCTGATTTAGAATTTCTATTCTTGCTCCCTGCAAGATTTCAGAAATCTTAATGGTTTCCCCATTTGCTATCTCTAGTAGACATTCTTGTGGAAGTTTAGTTAATGATTGATTGAGAAGTTTGCAAAATGAAGTATTAATAAAACTTTGGTTCGCACCAGAGTTAAATAATACTTTAGCAAAAACATCATTAACTAAAAACATACCGATGATCATATCCAGGATCATCTTTGCTTCTTCTGCAGTCAGAACAAATGCTCTAGCAATTTTAGTATTCTTGGTGTTCGTAGCTGGAGCTAGCTTTGGACAGTTAGGCTTAATGTGGCCTTGTTCTCCACAGTTGTAGCATATCCTGTTGTTAGGCTTTTTCCTGCAATCTTCTTCCTTGTGTCCAGATATTTTGCAAAAGTTACAATAAATGGAGCATCTTCCTGAATGCTTCCTTTTGCAATACTTACAGTAGGGTGCAGAGGTAGAGCCTACATTTTTCCCACGGTTAGAATTTCCAGAACGAAATTCTTGTGTAAGCTTATGGGTTAGGTTCCTTCTTTGATCCTCTTCTCGTGTACGAACTAATTCATTTGTCAATGTATTTGCTAGTTCTACAGTTTCTTCTATGGTTTGGGGTCTAGCTGCCTTGACTACATGTCTTATCTCCCCAATTAATCCCCAAATGTAATGAGATATTAATACTGGTTCAGGTGAAGCAAGTGTTGGTACTATTCGGGAATATTCAAAGAATAACTTAGTGTACCCCTTACTATCCACACCAGTCATTCTAAGATTTAGGAACTTGTTTTCTATCTGTTCTTTTTCATTAGGATGCCATAATTTCCTTTCTACCATGTTTTTAAACTCCTCCCATTCCATATTGTAAGTTCTATAACTTCCTCTAGACTGGAGGATAGTGTTCCACCATTCTAGTGCTGAATTCTTAAACAGATTGGAAGCAAACATTATCTTATCCTCTTCTGCACATTTACTTATTCTTAAGACTGCCTCAGTCTTTTCTATCCAGCGTAGAGATGCAATGGCCCCTTCATTGCCCGAGAATTCCATTGGTTTACATGACCAGAATTCTTTGTAAGAACAACCGTAAGACACGGTTCTTCTTCTTTTGGGAATGGGCATTTGAAGTACGGGTCCATTGTTCACGCTGTGTTCAGGTTCAGAGGGTCGCTTGCTATCATGTTTACTTTTATTTTCTGCTTCCCTAACCGTTTGAATAATATATGGCATTGCATCTATTATTCCTTGTGCCACTACGTGTTGGATGACACTGTTGTTCACTTGGTTTTCATTATTGTTGTTGTTTGGGTTTCCGTTATCCCGGTTATTGTTACTCTGGTTATCGTTATTCTGGTTTTCCGGGTTATTATCCGGATTCTCTTGATTCACTTGGTCGGCCATCTGAATTTTAAACATTTACCACATATTAATATCACAAGATAATATCTTAATACGATCAATCACATGACACACATTTTGATAAAAAACGTCGAGCATTGCGACTTTACTCTTTCTTATCTATTATACATCAACTACAAACTGATACTGAAATTTGGAAATTACAATACTACTATGCATTGCTAACCACAAAGTGGTCTATACTACAACATATATATATATATATATATATATATATATATATATATATTTCAAACAGATTATATATATTATTATATTATTATTATTATAACCAACTCTACCATCACCTTCACTGGTCTGGATTCATCAAGTAATCCATATTGCGCTCATCATATTTTCAGACGAGTCACTCTCCTACCTACCTCATCCTCTCACTACTCTCTATGATTTCTTCTCCGAAAGTTCAGAGCTCGTGCACATTTTCTGCACTCATTGGGGATGTTGGTGCATACGTCTGTCGACTTCGTCTTGTATCGAGTCTTGTACTAGAATTGTTTAGATCAGGGCACGTTATACGAGAAAATAGGATTTATGTGTTGAAGGGTTAATTTCGCTTGAAAGTGGCAAGTGCACTTTCAAACGAAATCAACATTGTTAATTTCGCTTGAAATGACAATTGCCACTTTCAAGCGAAATCAGCTTCTCTATATATACCCTTCAAACGAAATCATTTGTAAGGATTGATGTTTCCGGTACCGAAGTGCTGGCGACGTGTCTATTGATCTGTAAACTTGTTATAATCAATATACAAGACATTTAGAAGTGAATCAAGCTGTTTTCCAAGTCAATTCATCTGTTTCCACCTTTTGAATTGATAAGAACTCTTCTGATTGACTCGTTTGGGTCACAAATCGATCCTACAAGTGGTATCAGAGCTCAGGAGGAAGAGTTCTTGCCAAAACAACCATTATTTCTAACTTCTACACTTTCTTTTTCAAAATTCACAAGTTTTTACGGTCAAAATGATTTGAATTTCACATATTGAGTGCGAAACAGTGTTTTAATGAATCCTTGAAAATATTGGACCTTAATTCAGCCTAAAATTGGTAAAATACGTAATTCCGCTTGAAAATCAGATCGAAAAAGATGATGTCAGCAGCATTTCACACAAAATTAGCACTTGATTCTGCTTGAAATTGCTATTCCGCTTGAATAGTACATCTGATTTCACACGAAATTACCTGATTCCGTTTTAGAGTGTAATTTCGTTTGAGAGGTTTCACACGAAATTAGGTAATTTCGCTCCAAAGTGTAATTCCGTTTGAACATTCATCTGTTTCACACGAAATTAGGTATTTCGTGTGAGTGTGTATTCCGTGTGAAAGGTATTTCGCATCAAAAGTGTTATTCCATGTAAAGGGGGTATTCCGCTTCAAAAGTGATTTCGGTTGAGACTTGATTCCGTTTGAGTTTGGTATTTCGTGTAAAATTGTGTTTTTGAAACTTGTGTTTTGTGAAACAATTTAATGAATCATGGAAGAGGAATTCTACAATGCGTTTGCTACACCAGTTGCTCCGGTTACAGCTGCTGAAACTCTTTACAGTGAAAATGAGACGGGAACTTATCAAAAACCGCCGAAGCTAATGTACATTGAAGATTTTAAAGGATGGCAAAATAGATTTGAAAACTGGGTGCAAGCTTACAAGTTTGACGCATGGTGTGTGTTAGAGAAAGATTATGAGAAACCGAAAAATGAATGTGGGCTTGAAAAAGCATTTTGTGACTTTTCAGAGAGTGATAAATTGAAATATACAAGTGAAAAGATGATGACCAGCATTCTTCAACAAGCTGTTAAAGAAGATATCTTTGTTTTACTCCAACATGAAGGTATTGCAAGATCAATTTGGACTGCATTGATTCAAAAGTTTAAAGGAAGTGCAGATATGATCAAGAACAAAAGGGCGTTATTGAAGAAATCATTTGATATGTTTGTAGCCTTAGAAGGTGAAACAACAAAAAAGACTATTGATAGATATTGTCATTTTGTTTTGGAAATGGGAAGATTGGAAATAAAGAAAGACGATGATGAATGGGTTGATAAACTAGCCGATGCATTACCACAGCAGAAATGGGGAACTTATTTGTTGATTCTAAAACACATGAGAAAATCTGAAAATATGAATCTGGCACAGTTTATTCAGAAGATTGAAGAGCATGAGTTGGATATCCAGAAAACTGCTATCATGTCTAATCCAAATGCTCAACAAGATGTGAGTTTATACTACAGAGGAAACAAATTTGAAGTTATTCCAAGCCGAAAGATTCAAACTGGTTTCAGTGCTGATAGTTCTTCTGGAACAAAGGGAAGTACTGTGACTCAAAGTGGTGGATCTTCGTCTTCGTATTCAAGCTTTGATCCAAATTTCACAACACCAAGTCCTCAATAAAAGAATTCTACAAATTTGCAGTGCAATGTTACCTTGAACATTCAAAATGATCAAAAATTTTCTCCGGAAATAGCTAAGCAACACATGGCATCACTCGTTGCTATGTTGGAATCTTATGAAAGCTTGATTGCAGGTAGAATTGGAAATCTGATGCTTACCAAAGAGGATTATGACCAAATTGATGCAGAGGAACTTGAATTGATGGATATCAAGTGGTGTTTAGCCAGTGCAGTTAGAAGAGCAGAAAAATTTACACAAGTCACCGGAAGAGATGATTTTAGAGAAATGAGTGCATCTCCGATAGGGTTTGACAAATCAAAGGTCACTTGTTTTTGTTGCAAAGAAAAATGTCATTTTAAGCGTGAATGCAAAAACAAAGAAGCAAACGGAAGACAAGACCAGTCTGGAAAGAAAAATTATTATCAAAAGTCAATTTTTCATCAAATTGCTCAACAACCACAAACTGCACATGCCCGTGCCATTGAAGAAAAAGATATAAGAGCTTGTTTTGGTATAATCGATAAAGATGATGAATTTGTTGCAGAGGGATTTAGTTGGGATAAATACATTCCACCTGGTTCAGGTCTTGTTGCTAGAATTCTGGAAGAAGATGAAGTCAAATCTAGTTCAAAAAGAATACCGATTTTTTCAGATTTTGGAAGTGATGTTGATACTGCTGATGAAGAAGAATATATCAATAAAGCTAGAAAAGGTCTGGATCCTTATAGTTTTAATTTGTTTTTTGCAGATAAAGTTGAGATGCTGAATGAGAAGAAGATTGCAAGACTGAAGAGAGAGCTGGAAGCAATAAGAAAAATAGCTGATGAAAAGGCAAAGATGGAAGCTGAAGAAGCAAAGGTTGAACCAGTAATTGAGAAAATGATAAAAAAAGCGTTGAAGTGGAGAAAGTGGTAGAAAAAATTGTTGAAGTCGAAAAAATAGTCGAAGTTGAGAAAATCGCCGAGGTAGAAAAAATTGTTGAAGTTGAAAAGGTGATCGAGGTTGAAAAGATAGTTGAGGTCGTTAAACCTTGTCTGAAATGTTTGGAATCTTGCAAAGATTGTGAGGAGAAAAACAAGAAGATTAGTGAACTAGAAGAGTTGAAAGAAAATTTGTTGTCTGACATAAAGTATGTGAAAGAGTCTTACGATGTTTTGAACAGAACAATAAATGGTCTGAAAAAGACAAACTCAGAAATTGAGGTTGCTATGACAAACATGAGTTCTACATTAATGTCAAAGCAGAAGGTCATCAATGAGTATATTAAAGACTGTGCAAAGCTAAAGCAGGATTTGGAACTTGAAAAGATTGAGAGTGAAAGAATCAAACGTTTGTTGTTGAGTTATACAACATGTGATTATTTGATTGATCGAGTTTATCCTACTATTGCATGTCTTGAAGCGTTTCAAGATAAAAAGACAGAAGATACGGATACTGGTAAGAAACAAAGTGTCAAGTATAACAAGTGTCCGCCCCCAATTTGGAATAGTTATTCTCCCAGAAAGCCAAATGAGGAACGTTTAAATAAGGCTCTCAATACCAAGTTAAAGTCTGAAACAATTGATGAGTTACCAGACAATATTGATGTCACATTCACAGCATCTGACACTGATCATGAGTCTGAGTTGTTAAAGAAAGTGGTCGATCAGGTGTTGGATATGGATGAAGAGTCAAAGTCGGAGTCTAAATCTGAGAGTTCGAGTTCGTCAGAAAAGAGTCCGAGTTCACCGGTTAAAAGGGTTTACAATAAAGAATTCATGTTATCAAAATCTAATTTGAATGACGTACTAATCAAAGTGGCATATACTTTGATGGATTCAGACAAATTATATTCTGATGAGGAATTTCCAATAAGAAGTGTCAAAACTGAAATGATCAAACAGGTTTTCAAATTGACATAAATTAATATTTTTGAAATAAAAGATTTAAATCTTCATGAAAAATCTAAAAAGTACACTTCAAGAGTTCAACAGAGATTGAACAAGAAAAAGGGTTACAGTTCTGGTTCTGGTTTTCAAAAGAAACCAAACCATAACAGTAATTTCAAAAAGAAAGGTCTAGGTTTCATTTCTCCGGAAAATTATAAAAATGAGAAAAATTATAAATAAAAAACAAAATTTGTTGCAGGAGGAAGTTCTGAAGAAGAGCAGAAGAAACCATTTTGGAGACAGTCAAACCAAGAGTTTCTTGCTGATAGAAAGAAAAATTTGAAGAAATTTGTTCCAAGAGTTGACAGAAGAATCTGTTTTAAATGTCACAAGATTGGACACATTGCTTGGAATTGTCAACAGTCCAACAACACAAAACACGGAGTTTCTTTTAATTCAAGACTGGAAGAAATACATATTGATGAAAAGAAACAACCAGCAAATTTTGAAATTGGTGAAACTTCAAAACATTTTTACAAAAGAAAAGTAGATGAAAACAAATAAAGATGGGTTGTAAAATCTGAAAGTAGTTCTGACAATGAATCTGATTCCATAAAATCAGAGGAGTCATCTGTTGAGAAAAAGAATGAGGATTCCGTTCCTGAGATGAACAAAGAAAACTTTCCAAAATTGTCAAAAGAAAATTTGAAGTTAAAGGTTGGTAAAACTGAGATTTCAGGTCAATTTTTCCCTGGTAAAGGAGATTTTGATCTTGAAAAGGCTTTCAATGGAAAAGTCAAACATATTTTCGAAAATATGGTAGATGGGAAGGTTAAAGGTGCAAAAGAATTTTATCAATTGAAAAGATGGTGGGATAGATGTGTACCAAAATCACCCAAGACTGGTCAGGCTTGGGTGACAGCTTTTTCAAACTAAAATTCTGACTTGCTGGAGCTCCCAAGTGGGTAATCGTGGAGCATGAATCGGCATTATTCTTTAAAATTTTTGTGAAACATTTAAAAATTGTTAAAATTCTACAGGTTGTGGATTTGCCGGAACTTCCAGGTTGGTAAGTGTGAAGTAGGAATCGACATTTTCCTGCAAGTGGTATTTCAGTTTACAAGTTGTAGTTGTTCATATTTTATCTTACAACTGGTAGATTTTCATCAACAAGTGGTTAATCAAGGTCATTAATTTGAACTTGATTTAACTCTTATTCATAAGGTTTGAGAAAACAATGTGATGAACCCCTAACCTACAATTGGTTTATGATGAAAACAAAACTTATTTTCCGGAAAAACTATTTTGATTAAAACAAACTTAAGTGTTTTGAAATCTTAATGGGAAATTAGTTTGTTGTAAGGGGGAGTTCTGATTGTTTATGCCAAGTGGATGGTGAATTGAAGTGATTCGATATAAGTTGTCATTTTACCTTGTACAGTTTGTTTTCTAATTTCCTTTAAATGATTTTGCATTTTAGGGGGAGTAAGAATTTTCAGAAAATCCAAAAACATTTGAAAATTTGAAAAAGTCCAAAAACATGATAAAATCAAAAACGAGTTTTGTTGTGAAAAAGAGGAAATGATAGTACATCAGTGTACGATCACAGCATGCTAAAGAATTGGAAAGTCAAAATGTGATAAACGGTCTCACTGATGATATGCCAGTAGGTTTTTGCACATTTAGTAAATTGTGACGAGATATAAACCTAAATTTCAAACTTGCTTATATCGTGGGGAACATCTCTCGGATATATGGGTAACCCCCGAAATCTTGTTTGAAATGTCCCTCTTTCTGAGATACTAGGTCTTTATGCTTAGTGATATCTGGGGTATTATCCCGGGACATCTGATTTTACGGAAGCAATGGCCTAGTCCCCGGAGAATACTTTACGCTTGCTTAAAATATAGCTCACCCTCAGCATAAAAAATGATGAAACATTGAAAAATGCTAATCATATGCTGTTGAAGAAAAGATTCTCTAAAGGGAACCCACCGAAAAGTCGAAGCCGTCATCTCTCTGATTTTGCGGAAGCAATAGCCTGAGCTCTCACGGCCCTCGCAATTTAACCCTTTACAGATATCTAGGTATACTCACCTGTAAGACTGAATATTGGGATCTGGATACGAGAGTATATTCTGAGGTGGGACACGCGAATAAGTTTAAGTACTTAAAACATTAATCTCGTATCTCGAAACAGTTGAACTTTGTGTGAAAATTTAAGTGGATCAGGATACTGACAATCTAAGTGAATTGTTTAGAATTTAATATGTTTTAAAGCTTAACGGTGTTAGTGATTTGTCTCAAAAGCTGATATGATCTTCTTACACAAACTCACAAAAATATTGGTTTGTAAATATTTCTTTACTGCATTTCTGTTATATCAAAAATCCAAAAAGATTTTCGGAGTGTTTTAGCATAAATTTTGAAAAATACAAAAAGATTTTCGACAACTGATGTTGACGAGCTGATTTTCAAAATTCCGAGTGCTAAATATGATGAACAGGGTTGGGAGAGTGTGTATAAAGAAGTTTTATAAGTGGTTCATCAGAGACTAACATTGTAAAATCATTAATTTTTGAATGAGTTCTACAAGTGGTCATCAGATACTTTTAAATGTTAAATCATTCTAGTCATGCATAAGTTTAAATTTTGTCAAATTGTTAATTTGTGAAATTTACTTTGAGGTAGAGTATGTGCAGGTTATGGCTATGAGAGAGCCAGTTTGCGATTCTAGTACCTGAGCAGGATGTGAGCCAGGTCTCGATCTTGAAACTTGTGAAAGCCAGACTACGATCTCAGCACAACTCAAGGGGGAGTCTGCTAGTAAAACAACATCCGAGGGAGAAAAGAGTCTGTAGATGCAAGAGCCAGAATCGAATCCTGATGATAAAAGAGAGTAGAGGATAAAGATTGAGGATGCTTACATTTTCAGATATTTTGGAAGAGCCCAAATACTAATAAAGACTGAAGACGTTGAAGACTCGACACTGAAGACTCGTCAACATCCGAGGGGGAGTCTGTTGGTGCATACGTCTGTCGACCTCGTCTTGTATCGAGTCTTGTACTAGAATTGTTTAGACCAGGGCACGTTATACGAGAAAATAGGATTTATGTGTTGAAGGGTTAATTTCGCTTGAAATGACAATTGCCACTTTCAAGCGAAATCAGCTTCTCTATATATACCCTTCAAACGAAATCATTTGTAAGGATTGATGTTTCCGGTACCGAAGTGCTGCCGACGTGTCTATTGATCTGTAAACTTGTTATAATCAATATACAAGACATTTAGAAGTGAATCAAGCTGTTTTCCAATTCAATTCATCTGTTTCCGCCTTTTGAATTGATAAGAACTCTTCTGATTGACTCGTTTGGGTCACAAATCGATCCTACAGGGGTGCAGGTACTGGTACTGGGTCTGGGTACTGGGGCATGGGATTCTCCTGAGGGTACGGATTCTCTAAGATCTCCCTAATGTATTCATCGTTGTCATAGTAGGGATCTAGAGGGTCCAGACCTGGATAGGCTGCTAAGTTCGGCATGGTTTTTTCGTTTAGGTGATAGCGTGGCACATAATCCCTATGATCATCGAACCATGGATCATAATCTGGATCTAAGGGATTAGGGGCTGGTATCCTAGGTATCTCCTCAGGGTTGAAATCATGCATTTCTACTTAATTTTCGAGGTTGTTTTCTATCTCCATCGGCTGAGTGGGGAACAAAGGTAAGGGTTATGGGGCTACTAGTTGTTCCAGATTTGGGTCGGCAGCAGTTGTTGCTAGGATATGAAAATTGGCTAAGCTCCTATTATGCATATCCTGTGTATGGGCATCTGACTCTCACTTAGCGGCTGGTAGGACTCTCTGCTGTTGCAACTTTCGCATTCTTTTCCTACGCTCGAATGGTCCCTTACTGAACCATCCTCTCTTTTTCTGAGGGAATGGCTCTTCAGACTGAGCCTTAAAGACAAACATTCCTTCTTCCTGATCAGCTGAATACCCAGAGAGGGTAGGCTAGGAAGAAGTACCTTCACTCCTAGGTGAATCGGACAACTGACGATACACGTCTGAGGGTCCTTGATCACTCATACTGTAAACTAACAAATAGTCAAATAACACATAATAAGAAAATACAAATATGCATGTATTTCCATAATTTATTTCCTAACAATTTGGATAAAATATTGATGTCAGCAGAACACTTCTGTGGCTGAATCAGTGGCTTAGCTCCGATACCACCTCCTGTCGCAACCCCCGCCCCCTTATCTGTCCCGGGAACAGGCGGCCGCGAGACCAGTTGTGGTGGTATCATTTGTTATCATTTTGGCCGCGGAAATTTCATCAGGACCGTAGTTAGGAAATGTTTATTAGAGTAAAACCACAATATTTTATATTAATAACCACATGGATAAAAACCCAAGTTTCTTATTACAACATGTTTATAGGGATAAACCGTATTTTATTGAATTTAAAACATCGTCTTTTAGGTAACTTTTATAGCCACATTTTTCCAAGCCGTCTGTGCTCTCCAGCTGGCTTTCTTCTAATTTGGCTTTTACATTTTGTTACCTGAAACGCGTTTTAAAAACATTTGTCAGTGGGAAATACTGGTGAGTGAATCACAGTATAATCAAGAAGAGTTTGATCCTTTAACAGTATCGAGAGCTATCACATTGTTTATTTCTACACAATTACTCATTCAGTATTGTCAATCCTGACAGGTGGGTGATGTGTGCAAAATGCAACATATAAATTACATCAATTGTGGCATAAAACTAACCCTTTTTTAGTACTAATGTTGGAAAAAGTGTGTTTTTGTCTTCCTTTTGTATTTTCAGGATTAAATGAGCTCAAATTAACAAAAGAAGCAAAAAGGCAGCTAAATCTAACATAAATACAAGAAAAAGAACAAACGTGGCATGCCCGACTTCCCCGAAAGCATCTTCCCAAGCAAAACAAGAAGACAGATGACTGAACACGCCCCGTGCTCAGCCAGCACGGGGGCGTGCCCAAGTGTCAGCAGAAAAGACAAAGTGGTAGAAGCTTCTATTGCCCACCACGGGGCCGTGCTCAGCGGGCACGGGGCCGTGGTCAACTATAAGATTCGCAGAATCCAGGCAAATCTTCATAGTACAGATATGCTTCTGCACACGGGGTCGTGCTCAGCGGACACGGGGGCGTGGTCAACTAATAAAGACAAACTGCAATAAATGAAGAAAGAGAAGGTTGTGGACACGGGGCCGTGCCCACTGGACACGGGGCCGTGCCCGAGCTTCTGTTCAGCCTATAAATAGGAATGCTTGGCTCAAGCTTAAACCATCCCTTGGCACACCACCTCTCTCACACTTCACCCACCACCACCATAACACCATCATCCACCACCATCATCCATTGTCCATCATAGAGTGTGTGAGTCGTCTCGGGATCCAAGATTGATCGTAAGCGTTCTTGACAATCAAGGCCATGTTTGCCTAAGTCTCTTATATCACTTGGTGAAGACAAAGTGTCTAGTGTAATACTTTTTATTTTTAATCTTTTCGCACTTTTTAATTGGTTATGTATTAATGACTTTAATAACTAGTTTCTTATGTTGAAGGTGATTCTTCCTTATCGTTTGTCCGTGGTGTCTTGGCATTATTTTACTGTCTATATAAAATAAAAGATTTTCACCATTCATATCTCCACGGTCTAGATGGAGGTATGTTGGCTACCTGGTCGGGGGTTAAGGGAACGGTTTGGTAAGAGTCTTGCCGTTGTTCAGCGTTTAGAGATCCTGCAAGGGACCTGGGTCAAATTTAGTAGGACCTCCTTCAATACTTAACGGTATTGGATGGCGGGGGTCCAAACTCTTTTATCCCCTCATAAGTTAAACTACTCTTAATACTATAACCCGGCTACTTAGGACTGTATCCTTGCTGACTCAGACTACTTAGCCGAGGGTAACGTCACCTTCAAAAGAGGGGCCTACCATAATTTGCATTAATAACTTAATTCATTATCTTTCAATAATCCGACCCTTTAGGATTGTATCCTTGCTGACTCAAACTACTGGGTTGAGGGTAACGTCACCTTCAAAAGAGGGGCCTACTACAATAACTAAGATAATCCCTTAAATAGGGCAAAAGTGCGGAAATAATCAAAGGTTACACTAAACACGAGTCGGAGCCAAGTGATTCATCTTGTCTATCTGTTTTTCTTTTATTTTTATTTTTCAGCATTTTTAGTTAGTTTTTATTTTCTTAGGTTAAAAGATTTTTCTAAACTTTTGATTTGATTAGACGATGAGGATAAACCGGTACTAAAAGCTCTTGTATCCTTGGACGACCTCGGTATCTTGCCAACACTATACTACGCTCACGATGGGTGCACTTGCCCATATGTGTGTTTAGTGTTAGTAAATATTGTGTTTTATAAATTTAAAACTTGGCTAAAGAAAGTGTAAAAGGGCTTAAAATATACTTAAACTTATATACACACTTCACACGCATCAAGTTTTTGGGGTCGTTGCCGGGGACACAAGGATTTTAAGAAAGTTAGGAATCAGCGGCCTAATCGTTTTTTCTTATTTTTCGTTTTTTTTAGGATTTTTCTTAGTTTTTCAGCTTCTGCAGAACTCAGCACGGGCCGTGCCCGCTGAACACGCCCCGTGCCCAATCATTGGAACTGGCAATCCTGTTTTAAGTCAGACAGTAAGCTGAACACGGGGCCGTGCCCACTCAACACGCCCCCGTGCCCAAGATTCAGTTACTGAAAACAGAACCGTAAGATCCCGATGGTTGGTAATTTCTGACACAAACATGAGTGATATTGATACTTTTTACTTTCGGCACTCTTATGGTACGTGGTGTCAATTATGTGGTGGTAACCATAATGAATTAGAATATTATTTTCTAAATTATAAGCCCCACTATATAGACCCATCGTTTCTTTGTATCCTTAAGAGAGGCGAAAGTAAAAATAATCCCTATCTCTCCCTCAAATGCTCCCAACCAGATTTTCTAGGAGAAATGCTTCTTGATGAATTATTTCAATTAGAAGATCTAATTCTTAATTGGTTAAAAGAACTTAGGATAGATTTCAATAATTTATCTCAAGATGATAACCAAGAAGAAGTGTTGGAATCGCATTCAAACAACTTCGTTGTTTCCAACGATACTTTTAACTCTAGTGAGGACTTGAGCGATAGTCGTCCCTGTGTCGATTGTGCCGTGAAGGACTCCCCATCGACTTCGTTCGATGCATACATAGACCTGAGCGATTCGGCATACACCTTCTTTAACGAGAGCCCGGGAAAGGGTTGGACTTGTCCACCTACATATAGCATAGGAATCACCCTCACCGACAACCTCTTGCGTTCTCGTCTTAATCTAGATCAACTAAGGTATCTTAGGCACTTTGGGGTTGTTCCATCCAGTAAGGAACCGCCCGATCCGGAAAAGTTCCTTAAAAATAGACAAACTTCATAGACAACTTCTAGACACGGGGCCGTGTCCAGGTCAGCACGCCCCCGTGTCCACCCAAAGATTCCCTTCTGATTTTGTCAGAATACGGACAAAAATGTGTCAGGATTCCATCTGCACACGGGGCCGTGTCCAGCCGACACGGGACCGTGCGCAACGTACTGTCGTTTTCTATAAATGCAGCCAAGAATCCTGCACATTTGAACCATTCCAGGGACAGAGATTTGGGGAATATTCTCACATACCATCCTAGGTATTTTCTAAAAGAAGTTTCTCAACTATCTTCTTGTCCTTTCCTCTTTTATCCACTATCATCTTCTTCAATTTTTCCTTCCTTACACCTCCATTAAAGGTTGAGACTTCCATAATTTCAAGCTTTATTGAGATGTTTGTTAGATTTTTGTTCATGGAATCTTGTTAAGAATAAGATCTACAGCAATGTTTTAAGTTGTTTATGTTCAAAAATGCTTTAAAAATCACAAAAACAAATTAAAACTCCAAGATTCCTTGTTCTTAAATCATGCAGATGTCTGAACACGGGGCCGTGTCCGAGGTACTGGTCCCAGAAAATTGAACTCTTTTCGGTTTGTTTTCTCAGAATGGCAAGAAGAACAAGCGGAAACTCCTCGTCACATTCCAGAAACAGCCGGCAGGGGAGAAGATCATCAACGGTTGAGGATTCTCTTGTAAACTATGTTTATGCTCTAAGAGAAGCCATTGATGAGATAACAGGAGTAGAAGAAGCACTGGTCGACCGTATTAATCATCTAACGGTGGGACTAGAAGGATGTCTCCGGGAAGTCAACCTTTTGCACCAAAGGTTGAACATTCTCGCCTCTCCTCCTTTGGTGCCGATTATCACCCAAAGGGCATGGAATGTGGTACCGGAAGTCATTATTCCGGCCGAATGGTACGCCTTACATCCGGAGCCCTCTCGAGATATACTACAAGGAGTTCCGATTGATGTCGCTCCCCCTCCACAAGATGTTGAGGAACATGATGCCGCCTCCCTTCTCCCGAGGGAGATAGAAGAATGGCTCTAGCAACATCTAAGGAACACCGCTCGGCTTGGAGTTCTACAAGACTTTTAGAAACCGGAAAACTATTTCCGGAATTTTGGTTCTTATTGTAGAAGTAGAGCTCCTAGGGATGATTTTACGTATCACTTGACCTATCTAATTTAGGATTTTTAACTTTTATTTTCTGCTTTATTTTTCATTTTTAGGACTATTATGTAATTCTCTCTATGACTTAATGAATGATGGTTTTAGTTAATTTGGTGTTTGGATGGTGTTGAAATGAATAAAGCACACTTGAGATGACAAAGGAAACAAGGGAAGTGATGTGCTGAAAATGGTTTAACTAAATTAACTAAATTAAACCCTAAACTAGACTTTCTAAGTTTTAAATTTATAAAACTAAGACTCTCTAAACCCTAAACCACACGACCGGCAAGTGTACCGATCATTGTAGTATAGCCTAAGGAAGTCCGAGTATCGAACCCAAGAGACTCTACTGATTACGCTAATGACTCTATCTAGACTTAGACTGACACAGACTTTAACTAATTGTTTATTGATGGGGGGTTTTCTAAAAATCCTAAGAATGCAAATAATGAATACTAGCTAGACGAACTAGACACAAACTCACACGAAAGCTCTGACCAGTGATGGATGAAGACTACCTAGGCTAGACGCAAGCTAAACTTAGAATGGATCTCTATTCGATGATTTTGTGGTGTGGAACCGGGATCTTAAAATGCTAAACCTATTAAGACACCACTAAGTCCCTCAAACACTCTCAAGGCGATTCTTGTGGCACTGCCTAGGCTGTTACGCTTACCGGTTTTCTAGATTTCTTTTCCGTCCTCTAGTTTCTTGAAAGTGCCTATGTAAGACGCTCTACCTTGCCGCGCGAACGTCTAAAGCGACTATGGGTTCTAATCTTGGTTTAATAGACTATGGAATGTTAAGGACTTATAACCAAACCTAGACCTATTAATACCCTCGAGCCTTTCCGCGACGAGTTTAGCAGCACATTTGATTTTATAATATTACCGAATATTACTTCTAAGGTTACTTATGCAATTTTCACCCTAAAGGATTAATGATCTATTATGTGATAAAGACCGTCACCTAAATCAAGAACCCTAGCTCAACCCTATTCCGTGATAAAGACCGTCACCAAGAATCGAACGAAGCAATAAACAATAATAAAATAATCACAAGCACACATACGCACCAAGTTAAATTCCCATAGCTTTTACAGTACAAGAAAAATCCACAACCACGCCAAAAATCGAATAAAGAAACAAACTTTATTAAGCTATTGTCATAACCTAGGTAATACGAGAAGTTTAGCCAATAATCATGTCAATAATCATAGAAACAATCATGGTCAAAACAGAATTCATCATTGAACAATTTAAAACAAACGAAACACGAAGAATCAAGATAATAAAACCCGTATTCTTCGATC
This sequence comes from Helianthus tuberosus, assembly GCA_030545235.1. Classification (NCBI taxonomy): domain Eukaryota; kingdom Viridiplantae; phylum Streptophyta; class Magnoliopsida; order Asterales; family Asteraceae; genus Helianthus; species Helianthus tuberosus. The sequence continues at coordinate 43,488 of JARYGA010008337.1, forward strand.
CCGAGTGCTCCCGAATGCTTCACGATGATTCCTAGCTTCCCGAACCTTCAAAACCTTCAAATCAACCTCTAAACTCGTCCAAAGAACTCTAAATTCGTCTCTTGTTCTGATGTTGCGTCCGATCTTCCCAAATTATGTATATCACGTCTGATGTTCTTTTCAATTGCCGCCTCTTCTTATTCGTTCTAATCTTGCGTGTATATTCGTGGGCCCCCAAAGAAAAAGAAACCAAACCAAATAAAATGAAGCTGCGTGATGATGTGGTTGTGTTGTTATTATCGGCCCAATCCCTGTGCCCAAAGAAGTCCCATGTGCGGCCCTTAAATAATGTCTTCTCTCGAAATATATTAAAAAATAGCAATCCTCCTCATTGTGATGGTTGGTGGCGGCCCCTTTTACTAATAATAATAAAATATAATATATATTAGCTGCCTTTAATAGATAATAGAGATAGCGGGCTCGGTTCACTTGAGAAAAATAGCAGCAATTTTAATTCGGTTACTGGCGCCCCACTCTGCTCTACCCAACTGACTGGTTATTTGATTATTACCCATTTTCGCTCCATTTACACCAGGACCTGCCAAAACACAAAACAATATGATATACACTAAAAACTAAATAAAAATAAATAAAACATATACAAAAATTATACACTTTACACGGGACAAATATGTATATTTTACCCTACATCAAATATCCCCACACTTAACCTTTTTTCGTCCCCGAAAAAGAATTATGCAAACGGAATCATAGTCGGAATAATCACTCGGGCCAAAAGCTTAAGTTACTTTATTAAAATCGAAACTCGTGTTAGCCGCGATTGCAAGTATATTGATCCACTTAAACCCAACCCGGTTCCAAATCCTTATCATGCAATTTAGTTCAAGTGCGGTCAATCTACCTAGTGTCTCACACTAAGAATTGCAAGTCCACCTAATCCCCCCTCAAGCTTATAGGACAAAAGGAACAACCACTGGGCTATTTCCTAACCGCTTTATACCAAGATCAAGAGAGTTTAAAATCAAATCTATTTTTTTTTCTATTTTTTCTTACGAGCTTAGATTTTGCTTTTTGCTCTTTTTTTTTTTCTTTTTTTTTTTCTTTCTTCTTCGTGAGTCTAGAAGATGCTTTCCCTAACCAAGAGGTATTCCGGCTGTAGAGTCGCTATCCCCAACCACAGATTACTTAGGTTTCGGTACTTTTATTCGGCAAGGCGATTTCACACATCCCAGAGGCATTCCGGCTGTAGAGTCGCTATCCCCAACTCGGATTACATAGGCCTGTGTTACTTTCATTTAGTTTCTAGCTCACTTTTATTCTATTTTTTTTTCTTTTTCAACGAGATAATGACCAAAAACTCTAACGATCTTAGCTTATAACGGCATCCCTTATACTATTTTTGGCGGTTTCAATTTCTCCACTCTCCCTAGATGAGAACCCACTAGTAGACCGACAATTAGGTATATTTTAAATCAAAGGAACCCAGAACCGAACCGAGCCTACCCGCGCATCCCAAACTAGACACAAGCTCAATTATTTTATTCTCATATTATCATTATCTGAACCCGAACAAAAATCCAACTTTTCTATCATTTTCCGTTTTTATTTTGCAAACTTCTCATTTCAAAAGACATTTTCTATTTTTTTAATTAATTTTTTTTTTATTTTTCAATTTTTTAATTTTTTTTTTCGACTTTTATGACTCAAGACTCACTAACTAATGACACTAAACTATAATTCCCATCCCCACACTTAAACTCTACATTGCCCTCAATGTAGGATGGAAACCGACTCAAAAAACTAAAAAAAATAAAAATAAAAGACACAGGGCTAATTGGAAAGGACTTAGCTGGTTTTATTCGCTTGTAAGCTGCAAACACTCTCGTCCAATCCAGCTCAATCGTATAGCATTTCATTCGCGATCGGCTTTGATTCAGCATCAGAAGAATCCAGGTCAATAGGATTACCTGCCATTAAGAGAGTAGAAAGAGCAGAACAAGGTAGAGAGAAAAAAGAAAACTAACTAAAAAAATTACACAACTATACAAGTAGCACAGATTTGTCAGTTAGGTCTAATCAAAGCTAATAAACGCAATCGCCAAGAGTCCCCGGCAGCGGCGCCAAAAACTTGATGTGCTGAAAATGGTTTAACTAAATTAACTAAATTAAACCCTAAACTAGACTCTCTAAGTTTTAAATTTATAAAACTAAGACTCTCTAAACCCTAAACCACACGACCGGCAAGTGTACCGATCATTGTAGTATAGCCTAAGGAAGTCCGAGTATCGAACCCAAGAGACTCTACTGATTACGCTAATGACTCTATCTAGACTTAGACTGACACAGACTTTAACTAATTGTTTATTGATGGGGGGTTTTCTAAAAATCCTAAGAATGCAAATAATGAATACTAGCTAGACGAACTAGACACAAACTCACACGAAAGCTCTGACCAGTGATGGATGAAGACTACCTAGGCTAGACGCGAGCTAAACTCAGAATGGATCTCTATTCGATGATTTTGTGGTGTGGAACCGGGATCTTAAAATGCTAAACCTATTAAGACACCACTAAGCCCCTCAAACACTCTCAAGGCGATTCTTGTGGCACTACCTAGGCTGTTACGCTTACCGGTTTTCTAGATTTCTTTTCCGTCCTCTAGTTTCTTGAAAGTGCCTATGTAAGACGCTCTACCTTGCCGCGCGAACGTCTAAAGCGACTATGGGTTCTAATCTTGGTTTAATAGACTATGGAATGTTAAGGACTTATAACCAAACCTAGACCTATTAATACCCTCGAGCCTTTCCGCGACGAGTTTAGCAGCACATTTGATTTTATAATATTACCGAATATTACTTCTAAGGTTACTTATGCAATTTTCACCCTAAAGGATTAATGATCTATTATGTGATAAAGACCGTCACCTAAATCAAGAACCCTAGCTCGACCCTATTCCGTGATAAAGACCGTCACCAAGAATCGAACGAAGCAATAAACAATAATAAAATAATCACAAGCACACATACGCACCAAGTTAAATTCCCATAGCTTTTACAGTACAAGAAAAATCCACAACCACGCCAAAAATCGAATAAAGAAACAAACTTTATTAAGCTATTGTCATAACCTAGGTAATACGAGAAGTTTAGCCAATAATCATGTCAATAATCATAGAAACAATCATGGTCAAAACAGAATTCATCATTGAACAATTTAAAACAAACGAAACACGAAGAATCAAGATAATAAAACCCGTATTCTTCGATCCCGAGTGCTCCCGAATGCTTCACGATGATTCCTAGCTTCCCGAACCTTCAAAACCTTCAAATCAGCCTCTAAACTCGTCCAAAGAACTCTAAATTCGTCTCTTGTTCTAATGTTGCGTCCGATCTTCCCAAATTATGTATATCACGTCTGATGTTCTTTTCAATTGCCGCCTCTTCTTATTCGTTCTAATCTTGCGTGTATATTCGTGGGCCCCCAAAGAAAAAGAAACCAAACCAAATAAAATGAAGCTGCGTGATGATGTGGTTGTGTTGTTATTATCGGCCCAATCCCTGTGCCCAAAGAAGTCCCATGTGCGGCCCTTAAATAATGTCTTCTCTCGAAATATATTAAAAAATAGCAATCCTCCTCATTGTGATGGTTGGTGGCGGCCCCTTTTACTAATAATAATAATATATATATATTAGCTGCCTTTAATAGATAATAGAGATAGCGGGCTCGGTTCACTTGAGAAAAATAGTAGCAATTTTAATTCGGTTACTGGCGCCCCACTCTGCTCTACCCAACTGACTGGTTATTTGATTATTACCCATTTTCGCTCCATTTACACCAGGACCTGCCAAAACACAAAACAATATGATATACACTAAAAACTAAATAAAAATAAATAAAACATATACAAAAATTATACACTTTACACGGGACAAATATGTATATTTTACCCTACATCAAATATCCCCACACTTAACCTTTTTTCGTCCCCGAAAAAGAATTGTGCAAACGGAATCATAGTCGGAATAATCACTCGGGCCAAAAGCTTAAGTTACTTTATTAAAATCGAAACTCGTGTTAGCCGCGATTGCAAGTATATTGATCCACTTAAACCCAACCCGGTTCCAAATCCTTATCATGCAATTTAGTTCAAGTGCGGTCAATCTACCTAGGGTCTCACACTAAGAATTGCAAGTCCACCTAATCCCCCCTCAAGCTTATAGGACAAAAGGAACAACCACTGGGCTATTTCCTAACCGCTTTATACCAAGATCAAGAGAGTTTAAAATCAAATCTATTTTTTTTTCTATTTTTTCTTACGAGCTTAGACTTTGCTTTTTGCTCTTTTTTTTTCTTTTTTTTTTTTCTTTCTTCTTCGTGAGTCTAGACGATGCTTTCCCTAACCAAGAGGTATTCCGGCTGTAGAGTCGCTATCCCCAACCACAGATTACTTAGGTTTCGGTACTTTTATTCGGCAAGGCGATTTCACACATCCCAGAGGCATTCCGGCTGTAGAGTCGCTATCCCCAACTCGGATTACATAGGCCTGTGTTACTTTCATTTAGTTTCTAGCTCACTTTTATTCTATTTTTTTTCTTTTTCAACGAGATAATGACCAAAAACTCTAACGATCTTAGCTTATAACGAATAGATCAGGATATCGTCGATAAATACTATCACGAATTTATCGAGATATGGCTTGCATACGCGATTCATCAGATCCATAAACACTACTGGTGCGTTCATCAAACCAAACGGCATCACTAGGAACTCGTAGTGCCCATAACGAGTCCTGAACGCAGTCTTGGGTATGCTCTCCTCTTGAATCCTCAACTGATGATAGCCAGACCGAAGGTCAATCTTGGGTAATAGCTCGATCCTTGCAACTAATCGAATAAGTCGTCAATCCTTGGTAACGGATACCGATTCTTAACAGTGAGCTTATTCAACTCTCTGTAATCAATGCACATCTGCTAGGTTCCATCCTTCTTCTTCACGAACAATACTGGAGCACCCCAAGGTGAGAAGCTCGGCCTTATGAATCCTTTATCCAACAACTCTTGGAGTTGAGTAGATAATTCTTGCATCTCGGATGGTGCAAGTCGATATGGTGCCTTGGTTACAGGAGCGGCGCCTGGAACCAAGTCAATATGGAACTCGACTTGTCTTTGTGAAGGTAATACTAGTAAGTCTTCGGGGAAGACTTCAGGAAAATCCTTTACCACAGGAATATCTTCAAGCTTCGGCTCCTCGACCTTCTTATCTACCACGTGCAATAGGAAAGTGACGCATCCTTTTCACAAGCATTTCTGCGCCTTCATACAGTTGATGATTCGCAAGGGAAGGGTGTGTCTCTTTTCTCTCCATGCACTATGAGTGTTTCATCATTCGCAAGAGGGATGCGAATGATTTTCTCATGACAGAAAACTTTGGCTCTATTCTGGGATAACCAGTCCATTCTGACTACCACATCAAAACTACCCAATTGGACAGGCAGAAGATCGATGCTGAACTCTCGTTCACCAAGTTCCAATGTACATCCTCTAACAACTTCGCCCGATTCAACTAGTTTACCATCGGCTAGTTCTATGGAATAAGGAATATCTAATTTACTAGACTCAATTCCAAGCATACGTTTAAAGTCCACAGACATGAAAATATAATCGACACCAGCGTCAAATAATATGGATGCAAAGTGATTGTTAACGAGAAACGTACCGGTGACCACATTAGGGTCCTCGCAGGCGTTCCTTGCTCCAATGACAAATGCTCGAGCTTGAGCATTGTTTTCCTTTGGGCAGTCTTTCTTGAAGTGCTCTTTACTACCACAACCAAAACAACCTTGGTTTTACCCGTTACCATTTCCATTTCCATTTCTATTACCAGTACAATTTCCATATCCATTACCGTTCCCATTACCAGTACCATTTTTGTTTCCATTCATGTTCCTATTACCACCTCCATTTCCTCTTCCCCAACATTCTTCGGTACGGTGACCCAATTTTCCACACTTATCACACTTCGAAAGGCAACAAGCTCCCTCATGGTGATGCTTGAACTTGTTACATTTGGGCAGAGTGCCCTGGTATCCTCTAGCTAAGACATCATTCGCAGCTACAAGTGTTTTCACCTCCTTAGGCGGGTTAGCATCACGTTTCTTGTTATTGGAACCCTTGTTGTTACGAGTTGCTTGATTCAAATTCGAATGTTTCCTTTTCTTATCACCAGACGACTCAGCATGGGTTTCGGTTTTCTCAGTAGCCTTCAATGACAACTTCTTCATACGGACAGAATCTTCAGTAAGGCTGACTGCCAGAGTTACAGCCTGAGTAATGGTTGTAGGATTTGCCACAGTTACCATACTGCGAAACTCCGGAGCCAATCCCTAGATGTAGCGCTCAATGCGCTTAAATTCGGGAGTCACGAGATAGGGGATCACTATTGAGAGATCATGGAACCTCTGAGTATAACCTACAACGTCCGCACTAACCATGAACAGATTCCAAAACTCAGTCTCCAGCTTTTGAAGTTCAGCATGCGAATAGTACTTCTCCCTCATTCGTTCCTTCAAATCTTCCCAGGACATACCATAAGCTACATCGTCACCAAGAGTCTGGACTTGTAAGTTCCACCAAGTCAAAGCTTCATCGACGAATAACCCAGTAATAAAAGTGACTTGTTGATCCGCGGTGCACTTGCTCATTCGGATCGTGGAATCAGTTTTCTCTGTCCAGCGCACAAAAGCCACTGCACCTCCGGTGCCATCGTAGTTCAGTGGTTTGCAGTCTAGAAACTGCTTGTAGGTGCAGCCTGGAGTTATTCAATCAATTCGCACATGAGCAATCAATGAAACAATGAAACAAAGAACGTTCATAGGTTTCATAAAATTGTAGCAAATCAACTTAATGTTACCTTGGTTAGTGTTTCCTCCAGATGAGTCTCCATGTCCATTGCGTCCAGTACCTCTTGAGCCTCTACTGTGCTCATCACGGTTCGCCTCGTACTGGGCAATAGCTTCAGAAATCCGTTCTTCCAGAAGAGAGTTCAATTCTTCAGCAGTCCTCGGCATCGGTGGAGGGGGAGGTAGGCTTACCCCTCATGTGCGAATCGTCCTTCTTTCTGGTGCTAGGTTCTTCCAAATAATAATACGACAGTGATTAGGGTGGTATGAGGGGATACAAGGTGTGAGTGGGTGTAGCTGGGGCTATAGAGGAGACATCATCAGCAGGATATGCCTCTAGGCCGACGGTCTGAAGTGCAGTTGAAGTAACTGACTCCTTAAGGTCGGAATCAGAAGGGATATCGAAAACCAATACAACAATCTGATCAACCTCCACAATTGCAATATCGAAGACCTCTCCATCGCCAAGGTCCTCGTCGAGATGGTCTACATGGAACATTGGGACCTCGTCATCGTCGGCGTCCCAGTCGATGATGAACGGCCAATCCTCAGCGAGAATGGCAGCAAATGGAATAGCAGGGATAGGAATATGCTCGAAGACATGATCGCCATCGGGACGCGCGATGGTAAGCTTATCGTGAATGGGTAGAGGAAAAACTAGAATATCATCAATGAAAGGGACGTCGTCACCAAAGTCTGGTAGGGCGAAAGACTAAAAGTCGATGAGATCGTCGTCATCAGACATAAGCTCAGGATCGGTCTCAGAGTTGGAAGTGAAGATCTCTAGAGCTAGGGCAACCTCGTCGTCGGAGACAATAGCCATAGGATCATGCTCCTCCGATAGACCACTACTCTCAGATGAAGACATGCGTACCTGTGACATAAAAATCATATACATATGTATATATTAATTATTATTGCTTAATTAATATATAAGTAGTTATACACATTGTTGCAAGTAATCCCTAGTCAAAGATAAGTGCTACTTCTGTGCACCCTAAGTCACGTTGTGTCCTTGCTTGACTTTTGAGAAACAAGTTCAGGTAGTGGATGTCGCGGAAGGTTTCATGCAGTGAAAAACTTTTGTAAAATTGTGTTCGTGAGAGGATCCTAAGGATTGTAGACTCGACTCAAGAAGGAATCCTGGTTCACTACAATCGCAGCTCTGATACCAATCTGTCACACCCCTTTCTAAGGCGGAAACACGAGGTGTGATCCTTAAAGGTTCTCATTGCATGTGAATGGTAAACATGCTACATGATCATGAAATAACTCTGAATTGCCATTCATAGTTTGTCATCCAAAATAAAAGTTAAGTTTAAAGTTTACATCACACAAAAGATAATTGTTTGAAAAGTTTACAACTTCATTTCAAAAACAAATATCAAGGTTTTGTTCATTATATCTCCGCAGAAGGTGGGAGATAACAAACAAATCCTGCAAAAGTGGCAAGGAGCAATGACATAAAATGACTTGAAACGTAATCAACCAACTTGAGCAAAAAAGACCATGCGTACATCCACTTAGTTACCTGAAATACATGTAAGTTTGTGTAAAACATTTAAGTATTCGTTGTAAGAATCATGGTATGTCATTGTACTTGAAAAAGTATTATGTAAATGTAAGGAAATCGAGATCACTAATGGTTTGCAAGGCCATTAACATATGTAACGACATAGGAAGCATCCAAACCATAGGAATTTTACATGTCGGTTCACGACTAGAGACACAAAAGCACTCTTGGTAACAAAGTGGTCAAGAGTGTGGCTGTCTGAAACCTATTAGATCTAACCTTTTGTTCCACCGTCTAGGTATATAGTTGATTAATGGTGCTTATGTCACCGTATTCGTCACATGATCTATGTGTCATTCCTTAGTTTTGTGTTCTACATACCATAGTACATGTATTTTCCCCAAGTTTAGAAAACAAGTAAGAGTTTAAAAGTGGGGACATGAACTCACAGTTTTGCGTATCTTGCGTCGTAAAACTTCATCGGGTTTGCTTCGTGAGCGTCGTGACCTAAATGTGTTCTATGCACGTTAGTCACTAGACTTGTAGCACATGGAGTACAAGTCACCATCTTAAGTTTAGTATTTGTTTTGTGTATGTTCATCTCTTGTGAGGGTCGTGCCCTTGTTTGTCGGGTCTCGCCCATTTGTCGTGTTATCGTACTTTGTATTTGGTATCGTTCATTTCTAAATATATATTTTTACTTCCCAAAAATATATATTTGTTTATGCAGTCTTTGCCAAACAATAAGTGTTAAAAATAAACTATATTTTTAACTTGTCCAAATATGTTACCTATATTATTTTCTAAAAATAAATATAAGTATTTTGTTAAATAATATTTCCAATATTATTTTTGTGCAAGTATACTTGTGTATTATACATTATTTACCAAAAATCAATACTTTGATTTTTAATACTTTCCGAAAGTATATTTCTTAAAAATAATATATTTTTAAGACTTGTGTAAAATATATATATTTTGTTATGCTTGTAAATACATATATTTATTTTTGTCATTCACCCGATTTTGTTTAATTTTCGTTACTTGGTAATACTTATATATATTTGTTCAAATATATATTTGAGTCCAAAATTGTCCATAAATTGCCCAATTCCAAATTTTGCTATGGAATATATTTATAATACTTGAATTCTGCAGAATTCAGCATTTAAAGTGAGTTTCGGGTGTCTTTTAGTTACTTGGTAATCGTTATATATATTTGTTCAAATATATATTTGAGTCCAAAATCGTCCATAAATTGCCCAATTCCGAAATTTGCTATGGAATCTATTTTTAATACTTGAATTCTGCAGAATTCAGCATTTAAAGTGAGTTTCGGGTGTCTTTTAGTTACTTGGTAATCGTTATATATATTTGTTCAAATATATATTTGAGTCCAAAATCGTCCATAAATTGCCCAATTCCGAAATTTGCTATGGAATCTATTTTTAATACTTGAATTCTGCAGAATTCAGCATTTAAAGTGAGTTTTGGGTGTCTTTACTGCTTGTTTTAGCTTCCGGAAAGTGTATATGTTATTCCTTGTATCCACACTTAGGATTTAATGTATCTTTGATGTTAGACCTACATCTAGGCCCTAAATCTATTGTCTGATTGTGTTCTGCAGAAATGGTGACACAACTTGTCTTACCGGTGAGTTTAGTAGTCTTTCTGACGCAACGCTTAGGTAGCGTTTGGTACTAAGGAATAGAAGGCGGAATGGAATGGATCATTCTATTGGAATGAAAAGAAACATGTTTGGTTGTCAAGTGGTAATGGAATGGAGCATTCCACAAGGAATGTAAACCTTCCAAATATAATAATTTTCATTCCTTGGTAAGGTGGTGTTTTTTTTTCATTCCTTCAAGGAATGAAAAGATATATTATTATTATTATTATTATCAATATTTTTATTATTATTTTTTTACCATTATTATTATTATTATTCTTATTGGTTTTAATAACTCACTCACGGGCGACACCACTAGTGCCATAGCTGCCGCCGTGACTACCGTCGCCGCCGTCACCCACTTCCACCACCGCCATCGTCCCCGTCACCCACCACCATTGTTGTCGCCACCACCTACCTCTGCCCCCGCCACCACCCACCGCCGCCACCCATCGCCGCCACCCACCGCCACCACCTCCGACCATCGCTACCATTGCCACCTATCACCACCCACCACCGCCGACTACCGTCACTCATCACCGATTTTATTCCTTCGTCTATTCTTTCCTACCAAACAACACAAAGTAATGAGTCATTTTATTCTCACATGGTAACCAAACAAGACATGGAATGGTAATGATCCATTCCATTACATCTTCCATTCCATTACCTCGTACATTCCATTCACCCGTCTATTCCATTACGCCATACCAAACAGACCCTTAATGTAATGCACAACACGTTATTTGGGGTATAAAACATGCATGAATTCATATGTAAAGCAAGTAAGCACAAAATGTTGACGTTTAAGCACATAATTTCAGATAATAAATAATAAATAAATAGTATGGAAACTACTGGTTTTGTGCCAGTTGTCACACACACAAGGGGAAAGTGTTACCTGTATCCCACACAAGGAGATAGTAATACCGTATCCCACACAAGTAGATAGTAAACAATCCCAAACAAGGGAAAGTGTTGTTTGTGCCATTTCCCAACCACCGGGAACGCATGCTTTAAGTAAAAAGTTGTGAACTCACCTTCGCTTTGCTAAGTAGATAAAGCATTTGTCCTAAGTTGGTCGGCCACACCCTATTATGTTTACCACTAATTAGGATGGTAAACAAGTAATCTCATATAAGCTACACGTATCTAACACGTATTTGTCGAGTAGTGTACAAGTATCAATTATTGAATAACACTTTATCCATAAGCAGTCCATGTATGAAACAGTTAATGAAATAATAATACGGAACAGCGAGTGTGTGACCCAGTAAGAGGTTTGGGCTTTTCTGTGTGCGGCTCACTAGAATAATGCCCAACGTGTGTTTAATGTGCGGCCCACTTGTCAAGTGTGCGACCCACACAAAAGTGTGCGACCACCTTGACAAGTGTGCGGTCATACAAGAGAGTGTGCGATCATATATTAAGTGTGTGGTTTAATAAGTGTGCGACTTTATTAAGAGTACGGTCCAATTTTGGGGTGGGCGACAAATAGAAGTGTGTGATCCATAGTATGTGATTCTAAAGTGTGCGGTTTAAAATCATTTGGGCTTATTTGTTGTGCGACCCGTTAAGCTAAGTCCAACACTGGGTTTGGCCCAAAAAAAGACTGTGCGGCACACTTGTCAAGTGTGCGGCCCACACTGAAGTGTGCGGCCTTCTTGACAAGTGTGCGGTCATGCAACCCTAGTTTGTTCATTATGCATCTTAAGTGGTGCAATGGTGAGTGTGCGACCAACATGTGTTCGGAAACAATTATTTCATCAACAAAACACTGATTTCTCATGAAATTTATACTAATTATCCTAATTATCATGTTCAATCTCCAAAAATTACATCAACAATTATTACTACCATATATCATCAACAACAGTTGTTTAAATCAAATATACATACAACATCCCATTTATCAAACAGTAGAAATTATTTAACTCAAGATTCATTTTATTACTCACTGTTTCATCAAGAATTTGAATGAAAACAGATTTGAGGATCCCAAACATTAGTAAACCAAAATCCACCACACCCTTCTATCAACACTCTAAAATCTAACCAAACCAGCAAACCTATGTTAATCTATTTCATCAAAAATCACATCAGACATATACTTCCATTGAAATAGTCATCAATGTTCATCAGGAAGCATAAACGCGACCAAGAATCAACAAGATCAAAACACAAAATATAAGCAAACTGACCGAAGGGTTTTGTACGGATGGTTGTGGGTGTGACCTGAGACTTAGACTTCCCTTGAACCAAACCAAACCTGCATCCGCAACAAATCTGGCCCGAAGCCTACTGGTTACTACCACTGTCGTAGAAGAGGAGGAATAAGAACAATACACTAGTGCTAAATCAGAAAGGCCTAAAGAGAATTGGGGCTGTCGGCGTCCCTGAACATCATCGCCGTCATCACATCATCATCTTCGGCCAGCCCGCATCAAACCCAGAAGCACCATTATCGCCGCCGCAGACGGGAATCTCCACTGAGAAGCCTCCACCACCGCCATACGTCATCGGAGTCTCCACTGTTGCCGCCGTGAGCGGCGGTGCCCGAAAATCTCGCCGTCACTTACTCTCTCACCATTCTCTCTCTCTGCTGCCGTACGCTGCCACCAAAGAGGGGGTCGGCCGGCCGTTTATCGGAGGAACATGGAGGGTGTGGGTGTGCAGAAGGTACAATCAGGGGTGAGGGGTGTAGCGGCTGTGAAAGGAGAGTATGTGTGACCGTCGGCTCGCCGGATTACGGTCTCCGGTGACCGGAGAAGGTAGAGAGCAGAAAAGAGAGGGAAAAGGGGGAGGAGGTTAATATGCGCCAAGAGTTTTATGTTAGGGTTTAGGTTTTTCATAAAATAGGGGTGAGATGTATAAGTAGTATTATATAGGTCTAGGGTTTAGGTTTAGGTAGGTTGGGTTCGTTTAATGTAAATGTATATATATATATATATATATATATATATATATATACATATATATATATATATATATATATAGGGTCAGGATTTAGAGAAAACACTCAAAAGTGTGAGAACGGTGAGAACGCTTATGGGTCGTCCGATCAAAACAATCCATGGACTAGATTGCGCGGTGGCGTTTTCGTAAATAACATCAATTTTATTATGTGGGACGCGCTTCATTAAGGGTAAAATGGTCTTTTACCGCTCATATTCAAAACGCCATCAAATGATAAAACACCATTCAAAAAATAAAACGCCATTAAAAACAAAACGCCAAAAACTAGTGATAAAACGCGTTGGATATTACAGGAAGATGAAACAACACAGTAACTGAATTTCAGTTATTAACATTTATTAGAAAAAATTACCTCCTAAATTACGCGCCAAAAACATCATTATATAAACAAAGGTAAAACATAGCTTCCATAATCACTTCAATCTATTCATTTCTGCAAAAAACATCTTTAACCAAAAACGCCAACTTAACCAAAACGCCAAAAATGGCAACAATCGTTTTGTGGAGATACACTCTGGGAATCAGGCGATACGTCCTCCATTTTGACAACAGAAGGAGGGTGTATGTTAAGACGGCCAGGGCAATTCTGAAGATGGAAGAAGAGATACAGAGGCGAATCTTGTCCATTGGCATCGCTCTAGACAACGAATGCCATGAAACACATATGCTTATGAAAGCATTAACCAGGAAATTTGGACCAATCAAAGCAGATATGAAGCCGGACCCTGTCATGACATTATGGCGTTTTGATGATGAAACAGACATGGTGACCGTTACATACGACAGCGGAGAGCAGGAAGTCTACTGGCTAGAAAACATCATGACAAAGCAGCGTCTGGGTTTCATGGAAGAATTGCATAACGCCACTTGTACCAACACAGAAATAGACTCAAAATTGGAGTTAATGCAAGACATGTTCAAGTGGAGGCTTCAGAATCTTCAGGAACAAGAAGCTGATGAAGGTGAAGGTGATGACATGGATGAAGATCCAGATGAAGAATCCGAGGAGGAAGAAGATGACGCAAGTGATGGATACTATTAGGATAAAGTACCTTGTGACGAAGGATTTTAATTTTTTTCCTCTTTTTTTCTGTGTAATCTTCTTTTTGTTTTTTTAAGATAATTAAATGATATATTTCTCCCTTTATTAGCAAAACGGCAAAAAATACTAAAAATGGTTACTCCTTACAAAACTGTGACAACTGTGCTCTGTAAACGATGTACGATGTAAAACAATATCAATTATCAATAAAACGATGTGTTTTGGTGTTAATATGTGTGTTTTTGTGTTTGATGATTTTACGATTTGATTCTAGTTCGATTTCAAGCTTTAAATCGCTTTCTGGAAAGTTATACGCAAACTGATGCGTAAACGTAATCAGTTTAACGCAAAAAACACTCTGGAACAGTGACATAGTCTTAACATACCTTAAATAACCTTCACATAACTTAGAAATAAGTTTTGGAGGGTTTGGTGTGTCGAAAATAAGTTTATTCGATCGCAGGGACTATTTGTGTCAAACTGCGAAAGTATGCCGATTCGTATGGTAACGAACATTCCGAAACTTGATCATAAGTTAAACATACCCTAAATATCCTTTACATAGCTTAGAAATAGGCTTTGAGGGGTTCGGTATGCGAAAATAAACTTATTTGATCAATAGGGACTAAAAGCGTCAAAAATGCATAAGTTTGCATTTACGCGCATATCTCACGTTCTGAACATATCCGGACATCCAAAAATTTTTGTAATCATTAAAATATTTTATTTAGTGATTGGAATGCAAAAATACCACTCGTCGTGTAATTTGGATCGATTTCGCGGCCGTTCAAGTTTTCGTCATAATTAACCGAATAACGCAATCGTACGACCAACCGAACCGACATCCGAGATGTTTTCAAGCATATTTTAAGTTCCCTATACTTTAACTTACATTTAGAGCCTTGAAATAGGGTTAACGGGGCTTAAACGTGCCGAAAATCAAGTTTTAAGCATGCAGGGACCTGTTTTCGCCAAAAACTGAAACTTAGAACTGACCACCCGAGCCACGCGCCAGCCCAGGTAGTACCTGGTGCACCACGTGACAGGGACCAAAATTCATCAACTCAGTTTCAGCATCTGGTTTGATTTCCAGGGTCTTTTATGCAAAATTCTCAATACCTGGAGTTGGTTTTGGATCCCCATTGTATTTAAAAACCATGTCCACAAATGGAGGGCCAAGATTGATCCTTCTAAACACATGGAATGATCTCATTCATCCTAACTTACTATAAATAGAAATGGGTTTCTCACTTGGTTCTTCACACTTGATCTCAAATCTGCTCTAAGTTGGAGTATTCATACTTCATACCTGAGTAATTTGAATCAAATCTTCATTGCTTGGACCTTTTGTAAGCTTGTTTCATACTTTTATGCTTTTCAAGCATGAAAGTCAAACAGTGTTTGACTTTCTGCTTTGACCATGATTTGGTCAACACAAAGTTCGTTTGAACTTTGCAACGTGAGCGTAATCACGATGGTTATAGTTCCTTGTGACTATACCTATTGATTACCACGTCGATTAGTCGAAGTGACGAGTCAAAGTTTCGGTCAAAATACATGTTTATGCGTATTTTGCAACGAAGCTATTTTCAGGTATCAAAACACTTTGTTTTGATATCAAACCTGTTTTCTAACTTAGTTAAACATGTTTTAACATGTTTAACTCGTCACTTTTAGTCTAGTGCTTGTATTGGGTCGTAAGTCAAGCGGTCTTGACAACCGCTTAGACTTTCGAACCCGACCCGTTTGGTCGATCGTTAGGATCCGACCAAGCATGTATTGTGACCGTAGTTGTATAGGGAATAACCTTCCGAGGTTATACCTTATGGTCACTTAGTTTAATTAGTTGTATGATAGGTAGTTTATATGCCTTAGGAAAATGACCAAAATGCCCTTTTCATGCATAATTTGATTTTAAGCATATGTAACTTAATTTTTGTCACTTAAACTGATTATGCAACATATTTAAACATGTTAGAGCATATAATACTTATCATATGACTAGTTAGGCGTCTCGAACGCGCATTTACGCGAACGACGCGTTAAAGTAGCTTAAGCTACCTTAATGGGTCGTAACGGGTTAAAAGCACTTAGGATAAGTTCCGACTTAGAATGTAGGCTTTGTTAAACCATATCACATGAGTTCCAATACTCATTTGGCTTACGAGACCTCATTCTACCCAATCTTCCGATTTATTAACTTAGCGATCCGATTACTACGCACTACTTGAATTCCTTGGTTTACTCGAGCTTTGCTAGTTCATTTAATCGAGGATACTTTGCACTTCAATGTGAGTACATAGTTCCCCTATTTTACTGTTTTCAATTGTTTTGGGGTGATTCATATGTGCTAAACGATTTTCGATGATTTCAAAAATGAATACTATGGTTTATATTAAACAAAACGATTTCGATAATGTAAACGAACTTGTTAGACGTATATACATAACAAATGACATTCATTAACAACGATCAAGCCGACCAGTATTAGGTTATGGCACCATAGGATTTGACAAATCCCGTTATCGGACTGCACCCATGGTTATGTATGGGGGTTATGTGGGTAACGACTGAATCTTTTGATTGTTAACTTACCCTTTGGTGGTTTGTTAATACGAGTTGAACGATGGACGAGTCACGAAGGTTTGAATGTATTCCACGAGACGACCAAAAGTAGTTTTCACAATTAAAACGAGAACGATTTGAACGATTGAACGATGAACGATTTTGAAGGATGGAACGATTGAAACGATTGAACGATTTGAACAATTTGAACGATTTAAACAAGTTAAACGAATTGAACGAACGATTGGTTTTTGGTTAGTGTTTAGATAACGGGACGGGTGTAATGTGATAAAAGCATGGTAGATACGCCGGTGGTACTTCTTATATATAAGTGTTTTTATCATATTATATTCTGTTGCGTTTTTTAGTTCACTTGGATGAACGATTTTAAACGAGGACACACAACGATGTTTACTAAATGATATAAACCATACGAGTTTTATTACGAGAACAATTTACGATTTGGTTTACATAAACAAATGTTTTGGGTTAAGATTTATGGCAACGAGATTTTATAAACTATAACCAACTTATTTTGAGCTGGTTATTCATATTTGTCACACCCTGGCTTTTGGGGAAGCGTGGGTTTGTTTGGTGTGACTTCTTAATACCATAGCTTAACCACAACAAAGCTATATGAAAGTAAAACTGTGATAATCATCCATTACTTCAAGTTATAAAAACAAAATACCACAACATTGTTTTAAAGCGTTGACACATGCATCGAGTTTACAACACAACTAAATAAAATCTTGCTCGAAAGACACAACCACAGACATGAAATAAACACAGCTTAAGACTTGTGACTCGTCCAGGTAGAAGTCACAACCCCTAAACTTGGATGACATCACCCTTCTTACGCAGCTTGAAAACATAGCATACCTCGCCAGATCCCTAATTCCCTGAAATACATGTAAGTTGAAAAATCAACAAAAATGTTGAGCGAGTTCATGTGAAAGTGAGTATGTAAAACCTTTGTAAGTATAAAATCCCTGGTATGTAGCAAATAAGGAAATAAAGAGATCACCAATGGTTTGCAAGGCCATTGATATGTGTGAAGTGTTGTAGGAAGACTCAAACATAGCAGATTTTTGCGTCGGGTACAAAGTCACCCCGAGGTCTGTTCTGTTGGGCCTGGAGTTGGGCTCGCTACACCCAGATAGATCTACCGCTACTGACCCTCGGTCCTACAATGAGGATTAATGGCCTCCAGTTTCAGCTTACTCACTCACATGATCTAAGTAGTAACCCTCCTTACGCTAACCATACCATGTAAAAAGTATTCGTAATCATAGTAACATATATTTCACCCCCGAAGTATAAAACTGAAAACAGTTAAGAGAAAAGGGGGGAACATGAACTCACAGAAGTGCGTCTCGAAATAGTAAATCCCAACCAACCTGCTGCGTGACGACCTACACGTACTAACTTCTATTAGACGGACGGCCGCGCCTTGGCTTAAGGTTTAACGTTTTTGGGAAATAGTTAGGCAACTATTTCGTATTTCCACTTCTTAATTATTTAATAATTATATTCCTTCCCAAGGATGGGGGTTTTAATACATGTGCGTTTTTTTGTAATTCCAAAAATATATTATTAAGTCTCACTTAATAAAATATATTTTTATTCATTTGTCTAAAATATTCTATCTCCAAAATATACATATTTTTCCCAAAAATATTATATTTTATTCCATACGATTTAAAAAATAATACTTTTATCAAAATACGCATTTAAGAGTATTTTTCCGAAAATACATAAGTTACATTTAAAGTTCGGGTGGTAATAATAATACCGGTGTAACTTAGATATGTATTTGTGAAGGCGTTGGTATTATTTTGGAGTCGTTACTTTTTAGTGTATACGAGTTATATTATTTTTACCCTAAAAATAATATATGTGTAGTTCACAAAATAATCATAAAATCACACAAGCATTTTACTATGAAATATATATTCTAAATATATATTTAACAAGTTTTATTTACGAAAATCCACCTCCGAATACTTGGTTATTTTATAATAAAAATCATGGCGAAGTTTGTTCGGAAAACAAGTCAAAAATATATTTATAAACACTTGTAACCAAAAATATTCTAAGTGTTATTTTCTGGAAAAATTTCGCCAGAGTTTCCTCTGTAACTGGAGGTGGCCACACTTACTAGCGTATGATTTTCTTTTCAAAATTCAATCAACAATTTTCCAATCATCAATATACAATATTCAATCATCAAACTAGTAAAAAATAAGCATAAATCGCAAACACATGAACTTGTAAGTTGTGTAAAAGTATGTAGTAACTTCCCAACATATTTAGTAGATCTTTCCATCTTTAAAAATAAAATCAGTTTCTTGGAAACTATATTTTTAAAGAAAATGTAACTTTACAACTTCTAGTCCAAAAACTACGAAATTATTCCTTTGTTAAACCTTTTGTCACACAAGTGTTTACACACTTGTTTGTTTGCAAAAATGCTTTTAGTTGTGTAAGATCCGGCTTTTAAACAAGATTTGCATCTTACACTTGGTTCTTCGAAAATACCACTTGTAGCTCTTTAGATCTACTAGTTTAAAACTCTATTTTACCAGAAAAATCACTTTTACACAGGTTCATGTTCATGTGTGGAAGGGTTCATCATCTTGCTACTTTTACACTTAACATATTGCTAGTTCATGTTCCATGAACATGATCTAGCATGGTTAGATGACGATCCGTTCCACTACTAGCCACTAACAACATAAAATAATCCTTTCTAAACAAGATTCACAAGATTTACACCAATAGTCACCCTTTATCCATCAAGTTTATCTTTCATTCAAGACTTTATGTTTTGATCTTTAGTGTTCTTGATTTTTATCCATTAAATCTCTTATTAACCACTTTAAACATGAACAAGGAAGTGTTTGGAAGCACTTACTACTAGCTCGTGGCTAGGGAAGAATCAAAGCGAAAACAAGGTGGATAAAAGCAACGTAGCGAGGTTCTTGAGATTCCGAAAGCACCGAGCCTCCTTGTGTGTGACCTTTCACCTTTGTATGTAAGTGGTTTAGCTAGATCACGACTTGATGAAGGTGGTGGTGGTGATAGTGTTCTCGGCCGAACACTAGGAGAGGGAGAGAGATGAGAGCAATTTTATGTAGTGTTTACGTGAATGTGAACTCTTGTCCATCAAGCATATTTAAAGACCATATTTCCCTAATAACCCTTAGGTAATGTGTAAGTTAGATATTAGACAAACTTGATTAAAATAATCACAAATGGGTGGGGTGTGTCCCCTTGGGGGACCGTTCGGTTAGGGTGGGGGGTTTATGGTTTGATTTCAACCAAATAGTTAAGTGATTAGTTATGTTAGTTAGGAATTCAAGTTAGTTACTAGTGTGTTATGTAATATAACGGGTGTTAGGGTGTTCGGGGACCCTAACTAGCTCAGAAAAGCAAAAACAATGTCATTGACAATATTTTTATGTTCCGGGTAAAGTCCGGTTGTTCGGTTGGATATTAATCCGTTACAGTGCTAAATAAGCATTTAAGGTGTCTTTAATAGTGTTTTTAGTGACACAAAGAATTCCCGACACTTTGGAAAGTGTCTAGTATTATTTTCCCATGTTTTTGCACTTTACTAGTTAAGTTAAATGCTGAATTTTGTAATAAAGTGCAAAATTTTGTAGTTAAAGTATGTTTTAGGCACATCCGGTCACTATAACTATCACCTAGTGACGCAGTTTTACAATCCTCACCTCCCTACACTCCCTACCAGTGTTGTAATCTATTCCCGGCTCATACTGGCCTCAGAGGCAATGTCTGTCTAGTGCTGGCTATGTCAGCATGTTTACTGGGTTATCCGTTTAGTGTGCTAACGGTGCTTTTGTGCATCAAGGTTGTCACTAATGTTTGTGTGTAAATAATAGAGTGACAGTATAAAATGTGATGCATGAGTATGTATGTATCGGAAATCAAGAAGCAGTTTAACCACAGTTGTAAGCAAGCACAGTAATTAAGCATTATTAATTAATTCGTACGGATACCTGGTTTGGTGAGGGTTGTCACATTCTCCCCCCGTTAAAGAAATTTCGTCCCGAAATTTTAGGCTCTGCTTCTAGTTGAAGGGGTCTTAGGAAATAAATGGGGGTATTTCTCTTTCATATGATCCTCACGTTCCCACGTGAATTTTGGCCCATGTCTTGCATTCCATCGAACTTTGACGAGTTTGACACTGCTTGCTCCTGCGAGTTTTGTTAATTTTCCAATCCGTGACCTCAACAGGTTCTTCAGTGGAGTGGAGCGTGTCGTCGATATGAACTTTGTCAGCAGGAATGATCACTGTCTCTTGTGTTGGACTCTTTCTCAAATTTGATACATGGAATGTATCGTGAACACCATTTAGTTCCGCAGGTAGGTCCAACTTGTAGGCTACAAGTCCAATCCTTTGCAGGATTCTGAAAGGGCCAATGTAACGCGGATTCAACTTCCCACGCTTTCCGAAGCGTGCCACACCCTTCCAGGGTGAAACCTTTAATAATACCATATCTCCAACTTGAAATTCCAAAGGTTTCCTCTTTGGATCTGCATAAGCTTTCTGTCTGTCGCGAGCCGCCTCAATGCGCTTTCGAATCTGCTCAATCTTATCTGTTGTCTCTTGGACTATTTCGGGACCAACAAGCTGCCTATCACCTGCATCAGCCCAACATAGTGGTGATCGACACTTGCGTCCGTAAAGAGCTTCAAATGGCGCGGCTCCAATGCTTGTGTGGTAGCTGTTGTTGTACGAAAATTCGACCAATGGTAAATGATTATCCCAGCTACCACCTAGATCCATTACACATGCTCTCAGCATATCCTCCAATGTCTGAATAGTTCGTTCACTTTGGCCATCAGTTTGCGGATGAAATGCAGTGCTCAGATTTAACTGTGAGCCAAAAGCTTCTTGGAAGGATTGCCAAATCCTTGATATGAAATGTCCATCTCTATCAGAGATGCTCGAGAGAGGCACTCCATGACGTGCAACAATCTCTCGCATGTATATTTCCGCCAGTTTACTAGTGTTATCCTTCTCTTTGATTGGCAGGAAGTGTGCGGACTTGGTCAGGCGGTCAACTATTACCCAAATAGTATCATGACCTCTGGGCATCTTGGGCAGTTTCGTTATGAAGTCCATTGAAATCTGTTCCCATTTCCACTTGGGAATCTCAGGTTGCTGTAGAAGTCTTGAAGGCTTCTGGTATTCAGCTTTCACCTTGGCGCACGTTAAACACTTGCTAACATATACAGCAACATCGCCTTTCATCCTAGGCCACCAATAGAAATCCTTGAGATCTTGGTACATCTTATCCGCACCGGGATGAATTGAGTACCGAGACTTGTGGGCTTCATAAAAAATAACTTTTCTCAAACCACCAAACAGAGAAACCCAAATCCTTTTCATGAAGCATAGCGTTCCTTCCTCGTTTGGCACTAATTGCTTCTCCATCCCACGGAGATATTCCTCTTCAATGTTCCTTTCTTTCAGAGCCTCTTTTTGAGCGGCACGAATACGCAGGGAAAGATCTGTCTGGATAATCATCTCCAAAGCCCTAACCCTTATGGGCTTGATCCTTTCTTTTCGACTTAGGGCGTCGGCAACCACATTCGCCTTCCCTGGATGATACTTGATCTCGCAGTCGTAATCGTTCAATAATTCGAACCAACGTCTTTGTCTCATATTCAACTCTTTCTGGTCGAATATGTGCTGCAGACTCTTATGATCCGTAAAGATTGTACACTTTGCACCATACAAATAATGTCACCAGATTTTCAGCGCAAATACCACTGCGCCTAGCTCCAAATCATGCGTGGTATAGTTCTTTTCATGAACTTTCAATTGGCGTGAAGCGTAAGCTATAACTTTCTGGCGTTGCATCAACACGCAACCTAATCCTTGACGCGAGGCATCACAGTATACCACGAAATCATCAGTTCCTTCTGGTAGTGCTAAGATCGGCGCATTGCAAAGCTTGTCTTTCAGTAACTGGAATGCTTCTTCCTGTTTGATTCCCCAATCAAACTTCTTATCCTTCTGTGTGAGGAAGGTCAATGGTTGAGCGATCTTTGAAAAATCCTCAATAAATCTTCGATAGTAGCCAGCCAAACCTAAGAATTGTCAAATCTCGGTTGGCGTCTTTGGGGTCTACCAATTCTTGATCGCTTCGATCTTTGTGGGGTCCACACGAATCCCATCTCCATTCACCACATGTCCAAGGAATTGGACTTCACGTAGCCAAAACTCGCACTTCGAGAATTTGGCATACAACTTTTCCTTTTTCAGCAACTCCAAAATAGCTCTTAGATGCTGTTCGTGTTCATTCTTCGTCTTTGAATAAATCAAGATATCGTCTATGAACACAATCACAAACTTGTCGAGGTACGGCTTACAAACTCTATTCATCAAATCCATAAAAACAGCTGGCGCATTTGTCAACCCAAACGGCATCACCAGAAACTCGTAGTGTCTATAGCGAGTTCTAAAAGCGGTTCTAGGAATACTTTCCTCTTGTATTCTCAGCTGATGGTAACCAGATCGCAAATCGATCTTCGAGTAGTAGCTTGAACCTTGCAGTTGGTCGAATAAATCATCAATCCTTGGCAGAGGATATCTATTCTTGATCATCAACTTGTTCAACTCCCGGTAGTCAATGCACATACGGAAACTACCGTCTTTCTTCTTGACAAACAGGACTGGAGCTCCCCAAGGTGAGAAGCTTGGTCTGATAAATCCCTTGTCTAGCAACTCTTGAAGTTGTGTCAACAATTCCTGCATCTCAGACGGTGCAAGTCTGTAGGGTGCCTTGGCTACAGGCACGGCGCCTGGTACCAAGTCAATGTGAAACTCCACTTGCCTTTGGGGTGGCAATCCTGGCAAGTCTTCTGGAAAGACTTCAGGATACTCCTTCACGACGGGGATGTCTTCAATCTTTGGCTCAGCAGCTTCCTTATCCACGATGTGTGCCAAGAAGGCAGCACATCCTTTCTGTAAACACTTTCTAGCTTTCAGACAGCTAATAATTCTTAGTGGCGTATCATGCTTCTCTCCATGCACTATGATCGTTTCTTCATCCGTCAGTGGGATGCGGATGGTCTTCTCATGGCAAACAATCTCGGCCTTGTTGCTCGATAACCAATCCATTCCCACTACCACATCAAAGCTTCCCAACTCGACAGGTAGTAAGTCTAGCGTAAACTCGTGCCCTCCTAGTTCAATCACGCATCCTTGGACAACTTCACTGGTTTCAATTAGTTTCCCATTCGCCAATTCGATCGAGTATGGAACATCTAACTTACTAGGTGTCAACCCAAGTATATTCTTAAATTCTAACGACACGAAACTATAATCCGCACCAGTATCAAACAGAATAGATGCAAAGCGTTGGTTTACAGGGAATGTACCAGTAACAACATTGGGATCCTGGCGCGCTTCCCTCTCCTCAATGTTAAACACTCTTCCGTGGGCTTGATTCAATCCTGGGCAGTCCCTCTTAAAGTGCCCAATGTCACCGCAGTTAAAACAACCCAATTTTTGACCATTATCTCCTCCGTTCCCCGCTTGATTGTTGTTTTGATTTCGATTCGCGTCCCCAGCTTGATTTGCATTGTTCCCTCGATTTCCATTGCCTCCATTATTCCCTTGTGGACGATTTCCATTACCCCCATGATTATTGTTCCTACTACCAAAACCTCCTTGGACTCCCCGGCCAGCACTAGCCCAGCAAGAATCCTTCAAGTGGCCAACTCTTCCACAAGCTTCACATACTTTTGGCCCACACTGGCCAGAATGATGACGTTGGCAGGAGTTACACTTGGGCAGTGAACCCATATAGCCTTTTCCTTTCTTCCCAACACCGGTTGCAACTTGGACCGGTGTGCTTGATTCTCCTTTCTTGCCAACACCGCTAGTTCCCTGCTTGAAGTTAGAGAATTTCCTCTTATTCTCACCAGACGACTCTACATGAGACTCTTTCTTCTTTGGCTCAACATTCGAAAACTTGTTCATGTGGATGGCTTCCTCAGTAAGAGCCACGCTCAGATCGATGGCCTCTGTGATTGTTGCAGGCTTGGAAGTAGTGACCATACTCATGATCTGTGGAGCTAAACCCCAGATAAAGCGCTCGATTCGCTTGAATTCCGGTGTAACCATATAAGGTACCACATGAGACAGGTCGTGGAATCTCTGAACGTACTCAGCAATCTTGGGTCCTTCCATTTTCAAGTGCCAGAATTCAGTTTCCAATTTCTGAATCTCCGCACGTGAGCAGTACTTTCTTCGCATGAGCTCCTTTAGCTCATTCCATGTCATTGCGTAAGCTGCGGCTTCGCCAAGAGTTTGCACTTGTAAGTTCCACCAGGACAGGGCTCCGTCCAAAAATAGCCCAGAAATGTAAGTCACTTGTTGGTCTGGAGCGCACTTGCTCATTCGAAGAACAGACTCCGTCTTTTCGGCCCATCTTACAAAAGCAACAACACCTACGGTGCCGTCGAAGTTCACGGGCTTGCAGTCGAGGAACTGCTTGTAAGTGCACCCTGCACATACGTTAAAATATACAAATGGTATTAGCAAATGTGCTAAAGATATCCAGATGTATTGTAGTACGTCTCAACGACTTATCATTACCATGTGGTGGGTTGTTATTGTCGTTGTTGTTCGAATTACTTTCGCTTGTTCCTCCTTGTGAGGCTGCATACTGCGCAATGGCGGCAGCAATGATTCCTTGAAGTTCTGCCTCGTTGGCAGGCATACGCGTCTGGCGTCTTGGAGGCATCTTCTAAAAGATGTTTCACGTAGGTCAGGTCATAGTAAGTAAAGTGTACGTATGTATTCAACAATATCAACACATAACATCTCATGTTATAAATAAATCAACCACATAAACAATCAATAATCAACCCAACATATAATGAGAATACTGCGATTGCGCTGTCATAAATCAAGACCACAATGTAAGGTTTACAAGTTCATAACTGTATCATACATCATCAGTGACAAAGGGCCACATTGCCCTAGTCCAAACTATCTAGTCAGTGACAACAGCAACAAATATACAAATCATTAAAAGTCACAATCATCAAAATGTGGTCTCCAAAAGCTGTGTAGTCTGCACAATCGCGGTCGTCTCACCAAAAGTCTACCCGCGTCGAATCAAAATGGCCTATGCTGATGGCAGCGGAGGAGGGGGAAACAAGAAAAGAGTAGACGTCGCATGTGTAACCAGTCCTCCTCCATAGCGCGATGAGCGCGCAGTAAGTATGCTATCTGCTGCTCAGGAGTCCAAAAGCGAGCGGCAGAATCAGGTGAAAGTGGTCGTGGAGGGTGTGATACTGCAGGTGGGGTCTGACAATGACACGGTGGTCGCTGAGCTCTCTCCAGCTCCTGTACGCGACGGGTCAGCGCCTCCTGCTGTATCATGAAAGATGTGAGAATCTCCTCCGTAGAATACCCCACGTGGTATGGGTGATACGGATCGGATGGTGGTATAATAGGGGGCATAGTGCAGAGGAATGGCTCACTAGATGGAGCGAAGGATGGTACAGTAAATGGTGCAACAGTGGGAATAAGAGTAGGATGAGAACTCTGGGGTACAAACTGGTCTCCTCCTGTCATGAAAGGCGTATGAGCAAACGGCTGACGAGATGAACCCTCCCCAGGACGTGGTGGAGGTATGTCCTGAAGAAACGTGATAGGTAAGTCGGTGTGGTGAACATCTGTGGTATGTGTGGGAAGCAAGGGTACATCGATGGGAGCTGAAACAGGGGCTGAAACGGGTGCCACAGGGGGTGTAACAGGTACCACGAAAGGTGGGAAATCATCGTCATCATCTATCCACCCATTGTGGGTGTGAGCGTATCGTGGATCAATATGGGTCGCGAAAGGTGCGCGGTCGAACATCACTGGCATAGGATCAGGAAGTGGGGCGACAACAGGATCTTCTAACAAATGTGGAGCATCAACATGAGCATCGACAGCATGATCATCCACCAACGGCGGAGCAACAACAGGATGATCATCAACAGGTATATCATCAATAAAAGGAGCAACAGTGTGACAACCGGTAATTAACGGCTTCTAATTACGCGATTAACAAACGTTTAGGCGATAATAAGTAGTGTTTAAGACACGAATTAACTCAATTAGGCTATTGGAATGCCTAGGAACGCTTATCTGACTTTACAGTACGCGAATGATAATCTGCGGAGAAAACTGCGCAACGATAAACGATAACGAACTGAAACCGATCAGAATACTGACAACGCCGACCAGCATGAATTTTCTACTAATACTTTATACTTACAAAATTGTTTTTCGAATTTTTCGTACTTTCGAAATATCACAATTGCATATCGATCGAAAAATGTGACTACAGGAACGCACCGATAATGAACGCGCGAACACCGACTACCAACTCTAATATACGTGTTTCGGTGTTAAAATTTTGTTATACGACACCACAGAGCTCGGGTACGAAGACGAGCTTCTGAAATTCGATTAGGCCACGTAGATTTTGGACACACGCTAATGGGCCTTGGGCCCAACCCACTAACCAAACCCTAGGTATATATATGTGGCTATAACCTTATCTCCCATTTTGAAACCACAGAACCAAACACACGCCCACATCTCATCTCTGCTCCTCACCTTCTCAAACCCTAACACAACATCAGCCAAACCTCTTGTCTCCCCTTCCTCGTTTTCTGTTTGGCAGCCACCCCGGCCAGTTGCCGGCGATGTTTCCGGCCAGATCGCACACCCACACCCACCCTGCATCTTTTACACCCCCTTTCAGCAGATCAAGCAACGACCACCACCATCGGTTGGTGGTGATTGACGGCGGTGGC
The DNA here is from genome assembly GCA_030545235.1 of Helianthus tuberosus. Lineage (NCBI taxonomy): Eukaryota > Viridiplantae > Streptophyta > Magnoliopsida > Asterales > Asteraceae > Helianthus > Helianthus tuberosus. The sequence continues at coordinate 71,011 of JARYGA010008337.1, forward strand.
GGAGCCACAACAGCGGAGGCGGTGGTGTTTGGTCTCGGGTCAATGATAGACGACTATTCAAACCAGGTCAGATTCGGTTGGTTCGGTTTTCAGTTCGGGTTCTTCGAGTGATGTACAGGTTCGAGTCACAAGTCAACAGACCTCTCCATCTCAGTTATGTTTCAGCTCCGGTCAAACTGTTTCCGGTCAGATTATAGCTTCGGGTCAGATTCGGGTTGCGAGTCAAGTCTCGGGTTTGACAGTCTAAAGGGTTTTGGTTCGAGTCTCGGTCATAAACATGATGCGGGTTTTTGGTTCAACTCGGTTCAGATTTCGGTCACGGGTCTCGGTTAAAGCAGCAGGTTCAGATCATAGATGGTGCTTGGTTCGGGTTCAGTTCATCTCAGATGTGGTTCGGGTTTTATTTTGATGTTCGGTCAACTCAGTCAACTGTTAGTCAACTGAAGTCAACACGCAGTCAAACAGGTCAAACGCGGTCAACGCATGACCCGGTAAAGTTTTAACGATGCGTTAAACTTTATATATAGATTCGTAGATTTATAGTTACGCGAACCGAGCTCGACCCGATTAGTTTACACTTATACATTTGCGGCTTATTACGTTCTGTGCGTTTTTAGTGAAAATTATACACATATAGTGTCTATGTTAATGAAAAATTGTTGAAAATTGTTGCGTTTTGATTAAAATACCGACACTTGGATGTCGAGGTTATCCCAAAAAAACAGAGGAAACTCTGTCCGATTTTCGCTAAAAACCCGGGTTATAAAACGTGTCTAATTCTTTACGAAACTTATCGAAGTCTAAGTTTCTTATAAAATAAATATAAAAGTATGTTTATTTTAGTGACGTTTTATAACTTATAAAAAAAGTTATAACATCTCGACAAAACACGAGCTACTAGTTTACGAAATTCGTATACTTTTATAAAATAAATATAATTATTTATATTTATTTTAAACGTCTTTACTCGAAGTACGACACCTTGCCGTAAGATTCATAACAAACGATATCACTAACCGACTCGATACGATAACAACGAGCTATATATATAATTATCTACGTTTTTTTTTATTCGCGATGACTAACACGATTTCATAAGTATATTTGAATATATACATATAAAATATAGATTCTAAGTCACTCGAAAACTAAGTCGATCTCGAAACTTAGTTTTATCCCGATTATAAACGGGATCAATTAACCATAGAATGGTTATTCTAAAATCAAGATAGCACCTTTATAGAATCGTTTAGTTAACGATTCGGTAGAGCTCGGACACGTAGTTTAACTACGTTGTTTTATTAGAAAACTTATACGTATTCCTTCGTAGGAATGTCGTAGTTGCACGCTAGCTAAATACACGTTCTTGGAACGACACTACGGAAACACACTAAGCTAGCTTTGCACAGGAATATCAAGGTGAGTTCATAACCCCCACTTTTTTACTGTTTTACATTTTTATAAATGTTTTCGGGGGTGGAAAGACATGCAAGTTTTGCAAAAACACAATATTTCGAGAAACAAAAATCATATGTTTATAAACCATTTCGCAACAGGATTTCAACGAACTCAAATGGTTTTCGAAAAGGTTTAAGCTAAACTTACCGGTTCTTACAACAATACAAGGTTTTTCGAAACATGCATGAGTTTAATGACGTGGGCAAAGTCCCAATGTCACTAGGGCTGGATAGTCCACTAGCGTACGAAAAACAAGACAACCCAGTGAGTTCATGTCCCTCCTTTCACTGTTTTCAATGTTTTGTTTTCAAAAACATCGAGGGGAAATACATGTTAAAACTATTGGTATGTTAGTTACGGAGTAGGAGGCATGATCAATGTGCATAAGTAGGGAATCTACATTTATAACCATTAATCACGTAGTGACCAAGGTGCAAAAGGTGTAGATCTATTGGGCTTGAGGCACGCCCCACTCCTAGTTGTTAACCGTGGAGTGCTTTTGTTGATCCCAATGCGAACTAAGTGTCCTCGGTTTGGTTATTCTGCTTATGGCGCATTATGTCAGGGGGCTAGCTACCCACTGATAGATCTTTAAACAGACTCCATGATATTAAATCAGAACATACCAGGATTACAAGATACCAGAAAACATTTCAATACCGGTTTACAAGGATAACAAGAATCATTTCAATACCAGTTTACAGATACGACAGAAAACATATCATTACTGGTTTACGAACTCAACAGTTACATATATCGGTTTATAAACATAGCATAAAACATTTCGTTACCGATATACAAAGACGACATTTCAAATGCTTTGAGATATTAAGATCTCACAAACCGGTTTTTCAAATGCAAGATTTCAAGTGTTTCAAAACAAACTATGAACTCGCTCAACATTATGTTGACTTTTTTCGCATGTTCTTTCTCAGGTTGCATTTTCAAAGCTATGGAACGGTTGGAATAGGAGAACCCACGGGATTTTGAGTACTTAGCGGGCGTTCAATTTCTAAAAGTCTTAGCTCAAATACTTCCGCTGTGCAATGAAGATACCAGTCCAGTCACGCCAGCTCTGATATTTTCGGGGTGTGACAAACAGCAGGTGCATCGGCATGAACAGGGTCATGCTCAAATGCAGGGTCAAGAGCTACAACTGGCTCAGGGGCCACAGCAGGCTCCGGATCAACAAACTCCATATCAAAGTCAGCTGGATCAGCAAACAAAGGATCGACAGGCGGTACCGGATCCTCTAGGGGCTGGTCTAAGTGAATGAACTCAATATCCTGGTCAGGATCAAAACTAGGTGGAAAAACAGGATCATCATCAACATCGTGATCAAACTCAAAGTCATGTGTGTGTGCAGGTGCAGCTGATGACGCCATGTCAGGGTCGGTGTCGTGTGAGTGGTGCCGCACTCCCTGTGTGTGCAAAGATGCGGACGCCACAGACTCAAATGAGTCTGGGACAGGTGAATGAGCAGGAGTCTCCTCTGCAGGAGCATCAGCAATGAGTAGGATATCATCAGCAGCAATAGGGGCCTCACCCTCAAGGTCATCCTCAAGTGGGTCCTCCTCAAATAGATCGACGTCGTCGTCAGAAACATCAGCAAGTGGCATATCTATCACCGGATAAACAGCAAGCGGTATAGGAGCAGGGATCACCGCGAGTGGTAAATCCCCAGCGAGATGGCCATCAGCAGGCTCGGCTACGACGTCAGGCAGCGCAAAGGGCTGGAAGTCGTCATCGTCTGTGCTGGTAGTATCGGAAGTGTGGACCTCGTGCTCCGATGAAACTATGTCATCTGATACTATCGCCATAGGGTCCAGAGTGTCGGAAACTCCAGTGTCTGATGAAGAAGGCATGATGTCTGTAACACAAACACACATATGCACAAAAAATAAATCATATAATCAAATAAACATGTTAGTCACCAATAAGCAAGCAAGTAATCATCCTAGTCTTCCCTAGACTATCCTCCCAGCCTTTCAGACTGAACTTCCTAGTCTCTAAAACCAACTCCCTCAGTCTCCCCGACTGAACTCCCTCAGTCTCCCCGACTGAATTATAAATCTTTGAAAAGTGTATTGTGCCCTTTTAAAAATGTTTGTGCCCTGGATCTGGACGTTTAGTGTATGCAATGTAAAAATGTTTTCGTGAGAGCCCTAGTGATCATAGTCTAGACTCGAGAAGGAATCCTAGTTCGCTATGATCAATGCTCTAATACCAAGCTGTCACACCCTGGCTTTTGCGGAAGCGTGGGTTTGTTTGGTGTGACTTCTTAATACCATATCTTAACCACAGCAAAGCTATATGAAAGTAAAACCATGATAATCATCCATTACTTCAAGTTATAAAAACAAAATACCATAACATTGTTTTAAAGCGTTGACACATGCATCGAGTTTACAACACAACTAAATAAAATCTTGCTCGAAAGACACAACCACAGACATGAAATAAACACAGCTTAAGACTTGTGACTCGTCCAGGTAGAAGTCACAACCCCTAAACTTGGATGACATCACCCTTCTTACGCAGCTTGAAAACATAGCATACCTCGCCAGATCCCTAATTCCCTGAAATACATGTAAGTTGAAAAATCAACAAAAATGTTGAGCGAGTTCATGTGAAAGTGAGTATGTAAAACCTTTGTAAGTATAAAATCCCTGGTATGTAGCAAATAAGGAAATAAAGAGATCACCAATGGTTTGCAAGGCCATTGATATGTGTGAAGTGTTGTAGGAAGACTCAAACCTAGCAGATTTTTGCGTCGGGTACAAAGTCACCCCGAGGTCCGTTCTGTTGGGCCTGGAGTTGGGCTCGCTACACCCAGATAGATCTACCGCTACTGACCCTCGGTCCTACAATGAGGATTAATGGCCTCCAGTTTCCGCCTACTCACTCACATGATCTAAGTAGTAACCCTCCTTACGCTAACCATACCATGTAAAAAGTATTCGTAATCATAGTAACATGTATTTCACCCCCGAAGTATAAAACTGAAAACAGTTAAGAGAAAAGGGGGGAACATGAACTCAAAGAAGTGTGTCTCGAAATAGTAAATCCCAACCAACCTGCTGCGTGACGACCTACACGTACTAACTTCTATTAGACGGACGGCCGTGCCTTGGCTTAAGGTTTAACGTTTTTGGGAAATAGTTAGGCAACTATTTCATATTTCCACTTCTTAATTATTTAATAATTATATTCCTTCCCAAGGATGGGGGTTTTAATACATGTGCGTTTTTTTGTAATTCCAAAAATATATTATTAAGTCTCACTTAATAAAATATATTTTTATTCATTTGTCTAAAATATTCTATCTCCAAAATATACATATTTTTCCCAAAAATGTTATATTTTATTCCATACGATTTCCAAAATAATACTGATGTATTGCAAAATACATACTTTTATCGTGTATAGTTTGTACGTTTTATCGTTATTTTTAGTTTAGTTTAGTTTAGAATTGCGTACTATTGATCTTTATTGCGTTTTCCAGGTCTTGATACATAAAAGCGATGAAATTGGAGCAAAACCGAGCAAAAGTGTTGAACGTCAAGTCCTGGAATCATTTTAATCAAGTGTTAGAATTATTTTAGAGATTTTGGGAGCTGAAGCTGAATTTTAAACGCAACATTCTGTTTAAAATTAGGCACTCGCGTAGCGCTAGCATAAATGGTCGATCAGTCGCGCTACGCTACCATGAAACAAGAAAATGCTGATACTGATAGTCACTCGCGTAGCGCGAGAATAAATGGTCGATCAGTCGCGCTACGCGACGGGTAGGAGAATCGCGAATTTTTGAGCTGATGCTAGGGTTTACTATTTAAGGATGATTGAATGATCATTAAAGGGGGGACGAACGAACACAACCCTAGGGACGTCTGGAGCTGTTTTCAAGCATTACGAAGATCTTTTGCTTGCGGGAATCATACGGTTGAAGCTAGGAAGCGTGGAAGTGAAGATTGTTCGGGTTTTATCTCCCGGTTTTCTTTAATTTCGTGTTTTCAATCTTTTGCCATGAATTCTTGTTTTGAATTTGATTTGCTTTTGTTAGACAACATGTTTCTTGGCTAAACCCTAGATACTACCTAGATAAGATGAATGTTTGAATAAAGTTTGGATTTTTAATGGTTTTTATTATTTGTGTATGGATTGATTTCTGAAAGTAAAGTGTTTTAGGATTTCTGATTTGGTGTACATGCATGCTTGACGATTGTTTTACTACTGTTTATTGCTTCGCTTGAATCTTGGTGACGGTCTTTATCACAGAATAGAATCAAGCTAGGGTTTTAGGTTTTGGTGAGTGTCTATATCACATAATAAACCTTCGATCCTTTAGGGTGAAAAGTGCACAAGTAACCTTAGAAGTAATATTTGGTATTTTAATCTAATCAAGTGTTCTGCTTAATTTGTCGCTGAGAGGCTCGAGTTAGTTATTAGGTCGCAGTGCAGTATATATCTAAGATAGGTTTTGAGAGAAGTCGATCTTATTTCCCTAATTGCATTTGTGTCTAGTAAACCAAATCAGAACCTAGAATTGCCTTAGATTATCGCGCTGAGAGGTAGATAGTCATATTAAGGCACTTTTAGAATAGTTAGAGGACTGAGAGGAAGTCTAACAGTCGGTGTTCATAACAGCCTTGTAGGGTTTCCTAGGTTTCTTCCTGAGAAGGGTCGGGAGGTCTTAGCATTGAAATACCTTAAGGTTTAGTATCTTACGATCCCGGCTCCATACAACTTTAATGCCATTAGAAGTCCATCCTTAGTCAAACTGGATTCGAGTCTAGGTAGTCTTTGATATCATCTGAATACAAACCACATTCTTCATTCGTGTTTAAGTTAGTTAGTTAATTTAGTTAAGATAGATTTCCTTAGTTTTCAGTAACCCCCCCCCCCCTAAAACAATTAAACAAGTTAGTCGCGTCCGTCAGAGTCTTGTCAGAGTCTAATACGTAATACATAGAGTCTTTGGGTTCGATACTCGGACTTGCTAGGCTATACTACATTGACCGGTACACTTGCCGGTTGTGTGGTTTAGGTTTAGAGAGTTCTAGTTTATAAATTTAAAGCTTTTGCGTGTCTAGTTTAGAGAGTCTAATTTAGGTTGTTTTTATAGTCTGTTTAGCACACATCAAGTTTTTGGCGCCGTTGCCGGGGACTCTTGGCAATTGCGTTTATTAGCTTTGATAGATCTAATTGACAAATACGTGCTACGTGTTTTCTTTGTTTTGTTGAGTCTTTGTCTTTTCTTGTGTCTTGGTAACTAGTGTTTGCTTTTCTTGTGTCTCAGGTTTTTGCTAGCAGTGGATGCCACATCTACGCTCGCACGGACCACCACCGCCAGTCAGTCAACCTTCTTCTTCTTCTTTCCCACAGGTTACTTCTTCGTCTCACATCTTTCTTGATCTTTCTGAGTTCGATACCATCCCACTTACCGTTCCACCACCCTCACCAAACCATTCACCTAAGTCCACTCCACCCGATAGTCCCACCTCTAGTTCCTCTAGTGAACCTGAGAACTTTGACCAAATGGCACAACCTAGGCAAACAGTCCATCAGCAGGCCACCCAGAATTTCACCGGCCTTGCTTCACCCATTACGGTTCCACCCATAGTTAACGAAAATTCATGGCAAATCCCGTCTTATGCCATGCAGGCCATCACCAATAGCATCCAATTTCATGGCCGAGATGATGAGGACGCCCCGGCCCATATTAACCGTTTCTCTAGGATGCTAGCGACCTTTAGCCTTAGCGGTGCACCTAATGATGCCACATACTTACAGCTTTTCCCGTTCTCCTTAGCCGGCCGTGCGGCTACTTGGTTGGACTCTCAACCAACCGGTACCTTTACTACTTGGGCGGGGCTTCGTCAAGCCTTTCTTAACAAGTATTTCCCGCCCGCCAAAGCTTCACGGCTTAGAGACGAGATCCATTCTTTTCGCATGGGGCCCGACGAGCCCTATTACCTTGCTTGGGAAAGGTTTCAAACCCTTTGCGCTCGTTGCTCCCAGCACGGTCTTTCTGATTGGGCTCTATGTGAGAAGTTTTACAATGGACTTACCCAGGAGACTAGAGATAGGTTTGATACAAATGCAGGGGGGCATATGATGGGTATACTTACAGTTCCTGAGTGTCTAGAGCGTTTTGAGGCGTTTGCTCAGTCTCAGTCCCAGTCACGATCCGATCAGAGGTTTCAAAGTGGTAATTCAAATACCACTACTAGTGCACCCGCCCGAGGGGTGAACCATGTCACTATGGATCCTAGTTTGGCCTCTGTTTTGGAAAATATGGATAGACAACTTAAGGAAATTCAGGCTAAGATAGATAAGTGTGAGTTGTGTCGAGGAGGTCACGGTACTAGTTCGTGTCCTTTGCTAGTCGGTGAGGAGCAAGTTGGATTTGTAGGAGGAGGTTTTGGTAGGAGCCAGTCTAGTGGGTTTGGGAATAATAATGTAGGCTCGGGGTGGCGTAGTAATAATAATAATAATAACAATTTTCGCTCAAGTGGACCGCCTGGTTTTCAAATCGCTCAAAATCCAAATAGGGGTCTAGGTTCGCTTTTCAGTGACGGTTCGAGTGGGCAGGTTAAGGATGGAGGGTCAAGTGGTCAAGGTTCGAGTTTTGATGTAGGGGGTAGTATGGAAAGGATGGAGGCTATGATGAGCCAGTTAGTTGCTAGGGATCAAAGCACTCAAAAGAAACTTAGTGAACATGATCTCATGCTTAGGAATCACCAATCTGCGGTTCAAGATCTTTCTAGGGTTGTAGGTGATATTGCTAGGAAGTTAGAAGAAAGATTACCCGGTAAATTTGCGGGTAACACTCAACAGAACCCTATTGCTCAAGCTAATGCCATTTACACTCGTAGTGGCAAGATCGTAGGGAACCCTAGTTTAGAGGAGAGAGAGGCAGATGAGGATGGTGATGTGATAGATGAGGTGATTGAGATGGAGGCTCCCGGCAAAGTGCAATCTAGGTTAAGCCCAGCAAGTACCGCACAACCCGGTGAGTCTCGAGAGAAGAGAGTAGAGAAAGAGCCCGTAGTTGTTAGGCCTTCCCCTTATGTGAACCATCAATATGCTCCGTTTCCTTCACGTCTTAAGAATCAAAAATATTCAAAGGAATACGGGCAATTCTTAGATATCTTCAAGCAATTGAAGATTAATCTCCCGTTTGTAGAGGCTCTCCAGTCCATGCCTAAATATGCTAAATTTTTAAAGGACCTTCTTAGGAATAAGGAGAAGTTAGGAGAGTTGTCGAATGTCCCGTTGCATGGAGGGTGCTCGGCCATTGTTTCAAATAAGCTTCCTGAAAAGCTTACTGATCCGGGTGTGTTTACTATTCCGTGTCTTTTTGGTAGTAACACCAACACGAGAGCTTTAGCTGATCTAGGTGCTAGTATCAATTTAATGCCCTATTCCTTGTATGAGAAGTTAGGTCTAGGAGAGCTTTCACCTACCAGGATGACATTGTCTTTAGCCGATCGGTCCGTTAAGTACCCGAGGGGAATTGTTGAGAATTTGCTTGTGAAGGTAGATAAATTTGTTTTTCCGGCCGATTTTGTTATTTTAGATATGGAAGCCGATGAAAATATACCGCTAATTTTAGGTCGCCCGTTCTTAAACACCGCTAAAGCTCTCGTAGATGTTTCTTTAGGCACCATTACACTTAGAGCGGGTGAGGAGTCGGTGGTGTTTAACGTTATGCATTCGAGAGGTTTGGGCGATAAAGTGGAAGCGATTTCGTTGGTGAGGGATAGTGAGAAGGAAGAGAAAGTTGAGAAGAAGGTTGTGAGGGATGTGAGTATAGAGAAGGAACTAGGATTCAAGTGTGGGGATCCTCTAGATAGAAAGTTGGAAGATTTGGAGAAAAGGGTGGTGAGTTTAGAATCGAGGATTGAGGCACTGAGCAAGGCTCAGTGTGGGGATAGTTACAAAGATGATACTTTCAGATTCAAACCGTCAGATGATTATTTGAGAGAGTATGAGAGAGATGGGGGAAGTGTTAAGAAGGATAGTGCTGCAGCCCGTAGGGTAAGGGCGATGTTGGATGGTGAGTTGCACATCCATGATCCTCCATAAGTAGGTGAGAAGTTGGTATTATTTTGTAGAGTTTGTATTTTTGGAGTCTTTTATTTTGTACCATGAGTCTAAAGTAGTAGTTTTTGAGTCTTTATGCGTTTCGAGTAGGTACTGCGTTGGGTTTTGTTTTGCTTTGATTATGCAGGTTTGGATCGTGCCACCCGTACTCAATTGCCATTCGGGTGATTTTGGACTTGCTATATTGATATACCCACGCAGATTAGTTAACGATCGCGAATGAAATGCTATACGATCGTTAGTTGGATTTAAGACCCGTACAGCTGGCACTGACTTTTGTCCTAACCAGCTAAGTCTTTTTCCAATTCTTTATCTTTGTATTTTATTTCTTTTGTGTTTATTTTTAGGTAGTTGTCGAGTCGTATTTTCGTTCTTGCATTAGGGACAATGCAATCTCTAAGTGTGGGGATGGGATACTTGTAAATATTTGAGTCTTTTATTGAGAAAAAACAAAAAAATTAAAAAATTTGAAGATTGAAAAAAAAAATTGAAAAAATTAGAAAATGTCTTTGGAAATAAAAAGAAGTTTGCAAATAAAGCGGAAAATGATAGAAAAGGTGATTTGTTGCTTGGTTTGAATAATAATAATATGAGATGATAATAAATCGAGCTTGCGTCTAGTTTGGGATATGTGGATAGGCCCGGGTTTGGTTTTAAGTTCCTTTGATCTAATATACCTTTAATTGTCGGTCCGCTAGTGGGTTTTCGCCTGGGAAATATGGGAAATCAAAACTGCCGATAATAGTATAAGGGGCACCGTTATAAGTTAAAACTGTTAGAGTTTGTGATCATGAAAAAAAAATAGAATAAAAGTGAGCTAGAAACTAAATGAAAGTAACACAGGCCTACGTATTCCGAGTTGGGGATAGCGACTCTACAGCCGGTCTGCCTCTGGGATGTGTGAAATCGATTTGCCGAATAAAAGTACCGAAGCCTATGTATTCTGTGATTGGGGATCGCGACTCTACAGTCGGTTTACCTCTGGGTTAAGGGAAAGCATCGTCTAGTCTCACGAATGAAAAAAAAAAAAAAGAAAAAAAGCAAGAAAAAAAAAAATTGGAAAAAAAAAAAAAATGATGATTGTTTACTCTCGTAGTTTTGATATAAAACGGTTAGGAATTGATCCAGTGATCGTTCTTTTAGTCCTATAAGCTTGAGGTGGGAGTAGATGGACCGTAGATTCTAGTGTGAGACCCTAGGTGGATTGACTGCACTTAAACTAAATTCACATGATAAGGGCTTAGGATTAGATTCGGGTTTAAGAGGATCAGTATATTCGCAATCGCTACTAACGCAAGTCTTGGTTTTAATAAGATATAAATAATTTTTGATCCAAGTGATGATTTATCTCTGATTCCGTTGCACAATTCTTTTTCGGGGACGAAAAAAGAGTAAGTGTGGGGATATTTGATGTATTGCAAAATACATACTTTTATCGTGTATAGTTTGTACGTTTTATCGTTATTTTTAGTTTAGTTTAGTTTAGAATTGCGTACTATTGATCTTTATTGCGTTTTCCAGGTCTTGATACATAAAAGCGATGAAATTGGAGCAAAACCGAGCAAAAGTGTTGAACGTCAAGTCCTGGAATCATTTTAATCAAGTGTTAGAATTATTTTAGAGATTTTGGGAGCTGAAGCTGAATTTTAAACGCAACATTCTGTTTAAAATTAGGCACTCGCATAGCGCTAGCATAAATGGTCGATCAGTCGCGCTACGCTACCATGAAACAAGAAAATGCTGATACTGATAGTCACTCGCGTAGCGCGAGAATAAATGGTCGATCAGTCGCGCTACGCGACGGGTAGGAGAATCGCGAATTTTTGAGCTGATGCTAGGGTTTACTATTTAAGGATGATTGAATGATCATTAAAGGGGGGACGAACGAACACAACCCTAGGGACGTCTGGAGCTGTTTTCAAGCATTACGAAGATCTTTTGCTTGCGGGAATCATACGGTTGAAGCTAGGAAGCGTGGAAGTGAAGATTGTTCGGGTTTTATCTCCCGGTTTTCTTTAATTTCGTGTTTTCAATCTTTTGCCATGAATTCTTGTTTTGAATTTGATTTGCTTTTGTTAGACAACATGTTTCTTGGCTAAACCCTAGATACTACCTAGATAAGATGAATGTTTGAATAAAGTTTGGATTTTTAATGGTTTTTATTATTTGTGTATGGATTGATTTCTGAAAGTAAAGTGTTTTAGGATTTCTGATTTGGTGTACATGCATGCTTGACGATTGTTTTACTACTGTTTATTGCTTCGCTTGAATCTTGGTGACGGTCTTTATCACAGAATAGAATCAAGCTAGGGTTTTAGGTTTTGGTGAGTGTCTATATCACATAATAAACCTTCGATCCTTTAGGGTGAAAAGTGCACAAGTAACCTTAGAAGTAATATTTGGTATTTTAATCTAATCAAGTGTTCTGCTTAATTTGTCGCTGAGAGGCTCGAGTTAGTTATTAGGTCGCAGTGCAGTATATATCTAAGATAGGTTTTGAGAGAAGTCGATCTTATTTCCCTAATTGCATTTGTGTCTAGTAAACCAAATCAGAACCTAGAATTGCCTTAGATTATCGCGCTGAGAGGTAGATAGTCATATTAGGGCACTTTTAGAATAGTTAGAGGACTGAGAGGAAGTCTAACAGTCGGTGTTCATAACAGCCTTGTAGGGTTTCCTAGGTTTCTTCCTGAGAAGGGTCGGGAGGTCTTAGCATTGAAATACCTTAAGGTTTAGTATCTTACGATCCCGGCTCCATACAACTTTAATGCCATTAGAAGTCCATCCTTAGTCAAACTGGATTCGAGTCTAGGTAGTCTTTGATATCATCTGAATACAAACCACATTCTTCATTCGTGTTTAAGTTAGTTAGTTAATTTAGTTAAGATAGATTTCCTTAGTTTTCAGTAACCCCCCCCCCCTAAAACAATTAAACAAGTTAGTCGCGTCCGTCAGAGTCTTGTCAGAGTCTAATACGTAATACATAGAGTCTTTGGGTTCGATACTCGGACTTGCTAGGCTATACTACATTGACCGGTACACTTGCCGGTTGTGTGGTTTAGGTTTAGAGAGTTCTAGTTTATAAATTTAAAGCTTTTGCGTGTCTAGTTTAGAGAGTCTAATTTAGGTTGTTTTTATAGTCTGTTTAGCACACATCAATACTTTTATCAAAATACGCATTTAAGAGCAATTTTCCGAAAATACATAAGTTACATTTTAAGTTCGGGTGGTAATAATAATACCTGTGTAACTTAGATATTTATTTGTGAAGGCGTTGGTATTATTTTGGAGTCGTTACTTTTTAGTGTATACGAGTTATATTATTTTTACCCTAAAAATAATATATGTGTAGTTCACAAAATAATCATAAAATCACACAAGCGTTTTACTATGAAATATATATTCTAAATATATATTTAACAAGTTTTATTTACGAAAATCCACCTCCGAATACTTGGTTATTTTATATTAAAAATCATGGCGAAGTTTGTTTGGAAAACAAGTCAAAAATATTTTTATAAACACTTGTCACCAAAAATATTCTAAGTGTTATTGTCTGGAAAAATTTCGCCAGAGTTTCCTCTGTAACTGGAGGTGGCCACGCTTACTAGCGTATCATTTTCTTTTCAAAATTCAATCAACAATTTTCCAATCATCAATATACAATATTCAATCATCAAACTAGTAAAAAATAAGCATAAATCGCAAACACATGAACTTGTAAGTTGTGTAAAAGTATGTAGTAACTTCCCAACATATTTAGTAGATCTTTCCATCTTTAAAAATAAAATCAGTTTCTTGGAAACTTTATTTTTAAAGAAAATGTAACTTTACAACTTCTAGTCCAAAAACTACGAAATTATTCCTTTGTTAAACCTTTTGTCACACAAGTGTTTACACACTTGTTTGTTTGCAAAAATGCTTTTAGTTGTGTAAGATCCGGCTTTTAAACAAGATTTGCATCTTACACTTGGTTCTTCGAAAATACCACTTGTAGATCTTTAGATCTACTAGTTTAAAACTCTATTTTACCAGAAAATCACTTTTACACAGGTTCATGTTCATGTGTGGAAGGGTTCATCATCTTGCTACTTTTACACTTAACATATTGCTAATTCATGTTCCATGAACATAATCTAGCATGGTTAGATGACGATCCGTTCCACTACTAGCCACTAACAACATAAAATAATCCTTTCTAAACAAGATTCACAAGATTTACACCAATAGTCACCCTTTATCCATCAAGTTTATCTTTCATTCAAGACTTTATGTTTTGATCTTTAGTGTTCTTGATTTTTATCCGTTAAATCTCTTATTAACCACTTTAAACATGAACAAGGAAGTGTTTGGAAGCACTTACTACTAGCTCGTGGCTAGGGAAGAATCAAAGCGAAAACAAGGTGGATAAAAGCAACGTAGCGAGGTTCTTGAGATTCCGAAAGCACCGAGCCTCCTTGTGTGTGACCTTTCACCTTTGTATGTAAGTGGTTTAGCTAGATCACGACTTGATGAAGGTGGTGGTGGTGATAGTGTTCTCGGTCGAACACTAGGAGAGGGAGAGAGATGAGAGCAATTTTGTGTAGTGTTTATGTGAATGTGAACTCTTGTCCATCAAGCATATTTAAAGACCATCTTTCCCTAATAACCCTTAGGTAATGTGTAAGTTAGATATTAGACAAACTTGATTAAAATAATCACAAATGGGTGGGGTGTGTCCCCTTGGGGGACCGTTCGGTTAGGGGGGGGGGGGTTTATGGTTTGATTTCAACCAAATAGTTAAGTGATTAGTTATGTTAGTTAGGAATTCAAGTTAGTTACTAGTGTGTTATGTAATATAACGGGTGTTAGGGTGTTCGGGGACCCTAACTAGCTCAGAAAAGCAAAAACAATGTCATTGGCAATATTTTTATGTTCCGGGTAAAGTCCGGTTGTTCGGTTGGATATTAATCCGTTACAGTGCTAAATAAGCATTTAAGGTGTCTTTAATAGTGTTTTTAGTGACACAAAGAATTTCCAACACTTTGGAAAGTGTCTAGTATTATTTTCCCATGTTTTTGCACTTTACTAGTTAAGTTAAATGCTGAATTTTGTAATAAAGTGCAGAATTTTGTCGTTAAAGTATATTTTAGGCACATCCGGTCACTATAACTATCACCTAGTGACGCAGTTTTACAATCCTCACCTCCCTACACTCCCTACCAGTGTAGTAATCTATTCCCGGCTCATACTGGCCTCAGAGGCAATGCCTGTCTAGTGCTGGCTATGTCAGCATGTTTACTGGGTTATCCGTTTAGTGTGCTAACTGTGCTTTTGTGCATCAAGGTTGTCACTAATGTTTGTGTGTAAATAATAGAGTGACAGTATAAAATGTGATGCATGAGTATGTATGTATCGGAAATCAAGAAGCAGTTTAACCACAGTTGTAAGCAAGCACAGTAATTAAGCATTATTAATTAATTCGTACGGATACCTGGTTTGGTGAGGGTTGTCACAATATTGCAATACCAAACTCTTTTCAAAACAAGGTTTTCAATTATCGACTCTTGTAGTCAAACGACGTATTGCAACATGTAAACGAGCCATGAATCCGACACTCTCACAAAACCTATGTGCTCGCCGGCATTTCTTTGCTGACTTTATTTTTACATATGTTTCAGGTGGTGTTGAATGATGTCGATTGCGAATAGGATGCATGCTCACTTAGGACTGGACGAGGCCTTAGTGACTTAATAACGAATATAGACTATGTTTAACTTGTTTGTTCTATTTCAAAGACAATGTTTAATGTTAAATAATTCAATAAAACGAAACATTTGAATCCATGGTTGTGAAACAATAATTCTGCCACTCCACTCCCCGATGTTTCCGCCGCGGTTTCGTTGTTTTAACGCGGTCGGAGTGTGACAAAAACGCCAAAAATAACAAAAAAAATTTCCTGCTTAATATTTTATTTACTCCGTTATTGTATTTTGTCATCTTGGTCTGCATAACGACATTTAAAAAAACGCCAAACTTAGAATATGGGACGTTTATCACCTGTAAAACTGATAAAAGCTGATCAACACAGTAAATACAAAAACAGTAACTGAAAAGACAGTTACTTTATTACTATAATTTATTACAATAAAAAAAGTCCCGCCTAAACTACGCGCCAAAAAAACTCATATAAGAGAGGGGTCTATACACAATGAAATTGATCACACCAAGAAAACACAAACGCCGTATCCTCTAGAAACCACTCACTTTAAAACGCCAAAAAATGTTAGTTAAAAAAACCATAGATGGCAAAGCTTTCACTGAAATGGATTCTTCTTCTGAAGGGGTTATCTCAATAATATTTTGCTGAATGAGATTGACAAATATTCAAGAAAAAAAGACTGATGACAGTGATATGTCATCATGTGAGCTTTGTTCTTGATGAATATCGGCATGGAATAAAGGGGTCAACACAAGTGTAAAATGCTATTTTGGACTCCATTATTATAAATAGCATCAAGCAAGAGTTAATCTTCAATGACATGCCACCAAACAAGAATATCACACCAAAACACAGGATACCACTAAGCAGCTTCCTCTGAAAAAGACGAGGTTTATGTAGGAAAGTTGGCATCTAGCTAAAGTATTCAAAAAAGGTTCAAAACGCCAAAACAAATTCAAGAAGATAGAGGCTGATGACTGTGAAGATTCGGAAGAGAAATTAGATTACCATTTTTTATTTTTTTATTTTCATTTTTTATTTTTTTGATATCAAGTTATATGTTGTTTTGTTATCTAATTCTCTATAAATAAAATACATTATTATATAAAACGCCAAAAATTTCAAACACCAAAATGCTAGTAGTATGAAAATTGGGAGAACGAGTGCTGGAAAAGCACCTTGTAAAATGTATTAAACGCTAAAAAATTCACTAAACGCCAAAAAAATTGGTCTTATTGTAATCTTATGCAAATATCAATGACTCGTAGTGAATTATTATACAAAACAACACAAAACGCCAAAAAAATTGACTAGAAAACGCTATATCGCCAAAAAAAACTTAGATGCCAAAAAAAAACTTAGAGGCTAGAAAATAATATACCGCGTTGGGAAAATAAAAGAAGATTGAAAAGACAAAAAAACCAATGGGACCCTGATCATGTCCCGCGTCACGTGTTGGGCCAGGATACGTTCTCACCGTTCTCACACTTTTGAGTGTTTTCTCCTGATCCCGTTTCTATATATATATATATATATATATGTGTGTGTGTATATATATAATATATATATATATATATATATATATATGTATATAGCGGTAGTTAAATAATTAGGCCGATAAATCTTTCGTCGCGTTCTATTATTATTTCAATAATAATAATAATAATAACAGTAATCATAATAATAATAAATGTACGTATTACTAAAATGCCCTTCTCTCAGCAACGAGAGTACGAGTTGTTACATTCTCCCCATGTTACAGGAATTTCGTCCTCGAAATTTAAGCTAAGATATACGATACGCTATATTCGTAGATCGGCTAATGTCCTTATTGTTACACGTAAATACACATAGTTCCACCAAAGTTCACAAAACGAATCATGCAAAGCACATAGCACATAAAGTCACGTATCACGTAAGGTCACATAGCATGTCAATTTATACAATATGAAAAAAAATTATATCTTAAACCTAGTTCACTATAAGAAATGGCTCTGATACCAATCTGTCACACCCTCAAATCCACACGCGGAGTACTACCGCGAGGTGTGTGACTGACCAGGCAGGATCTTAACCATTAATCATGTTGAACAGATTACTTACGTTATAAAATTTTCCAATAAAATTTAGTCCATATATTTAAATGTTCGAAAACAAAGTTTAATTTAGCAGCCGATGAATAAAGAAAACCCATCATAGTTAGAACCACAAGTTCTTTAATTAAGCGTTAACATAAAACTTACATACCATGCACTCCAGCCAATTGCAATGTCCGTTTAAGGCTGTAACGAGCAACCTGCAAAGCATGCAATAGGGTGTCAACATAAAGTTAGCGAGTTCACGAGTTTACCATTTTCCAGATTTATTTTCCAAAAACATTTTTTTGTTGATTAACTACTCATTTATATCATGCCATGGGGAGCTACTCCATATGTAAGCTACTAAACTGCGTTATACCGAATCCTTGCGACCGTACGTTTCCGTAGTGTGCCCCATTTGTCAATGTCTATCAACATTGATGGTTTGCCAGAGTCAGCTAGTTCATGCACGTCCTCAAAAGGCACGGTGTGAGGTTGGTGAGACCTAATAGTGTTATCAACTAATAACCCGCTCGCCCAGCCCCGGTGACTAATCGGTATATGTAAGTGGGGACTTCGGTGATAGAGTTTCGTTTAGTACACTTGTTGCATCTAATATAAATAGTAATTAATAAAATGTCCCACACAAGGGAAAAGTGTTACCCGTATCCCACACAAGGAGATAGTAAGCAATCCCAAACCAGGGGAAGTGTTGTTTGTGTCGTTTCCCAACCACCAGGAACACATGCTTTAAGTAAAAAGTTGTGAACTCACCTTTGCTTTGCTCGGTAGATAAAGCATTTGTCCTAAGTTGGTCAACCACACCCTATTATTGTTACCACTAATTAGGACGGTAAACAAGTAATCTCGTATAAGCTACACGTATCTAACACGTATTTGTCGAGTAGTGTACAAGTATCAATTATTGAATAACACCTTATCCATAAGCAATCCCTGTATGAAACAGTTAATGAAATAATAATACGGAACAGCGAGTGTGCGACCCTGTAAAAGGTTTGGGCTTTTCTATTGTGCGGCCCACTAGAATAATGCCCAACGTGTGTTTAATGTGCGGACCACTTGTCAAGTGTGCGGTCCACACGAGAGTGTGCGGTCATACAAGAGAGTGTACGATCGTATATTAAGTGTGTGGTTTAATAAGTGTGCGACATTATTAAGTGTACGGTCCAATTTTGGGGTGGGCGACAAATAGAAGTGTGCGATCCAGAGTATGTGATTCTAAAGTGTGCGGTTTAAAATCATTTGGGCTTATTTGCTGTGCGACCCATTAAGCTAAGCCCAACACTGGGTTTGGCCCAAAAAGGGACTGTGCGGCACACTTGTCAAGTGTGCAGCCCACACTGAAGTGTGCAGCCTTCTTGACAAGTGTGCGGTCATGCAACCCTAAGTTGTTCATTATGCATCTTAAGTGGTACAATGGTGAGTGTGCGACCAACATGTGTTCTGCACAATTATTTCATCAACAAAACACTGATTTCTCATGAAATTTATACTAATTATCATAATTATCATGTTCAATCTCCAAAAATTACAACAACAATTATTACTACCATATATCATCAACAACAAATGTTTAAATCAAATAGACATACAACATCCCATTTATCAAACAGTATAAATTATTTAACTCAAGATCCATTTTATTACTCACTGTTTTATCAAGAATTTTCATGAAATCAGATTTGGGGATCCCAAACATTACTAAACCAAAATCCACCACACCATTCTATCAACACTCTAATATCTAACCAAACCAGCAAATGTTAATCTATTTCATCAAAAATCACATCCGACATATACTTCCATTGAAATAGTCATCAATGTTCATTAGGAAGCATAAACGCGGCCGAGAATCAACAAGATCAAAACACAAAATATAAGCAAACTGACCGAAGGGTTTTGTACGGATGGTTGTGGGTGTGGCCCGAGACCCGGACTGGTTACTGGTTACTACCACTGCCGTAGAAAATGAGGAACAAGAACAATACACTAGTGCTAAATCGGAAAGGCCTAAAGAGAATTGGGGCTGTCGGCATCCCTGAACATCATCTCCGTCATCACATCATCATCTTCGGCCAGACCCGCATCAAACCCAAAAGCACCATTGTCGCCGGTCCACTTTCGCCGGAAACGGGCGTCTCCACTGAGAACCCTCCACCACCGCCATACGTCGTCGGAGTCTCCACTGTTACCGCCGTGAGCGGCGGTGCCCGAAAATCTCGCCGTCACTCACTCTCTCACCATTCACTCTCTCTCTCTCTCTCTGCTGTCGTATGCTGCCACCAAAGATGTGGTCGGCCGGTCGTTTATCTGAGGAACAAGGAGGGTGTGGGTGTGTAGAAGGTACAATCAAGGGTGGGGGTATGGCGGCTATGAAAGGAGAGTATGTGTGACCATCGGCTCGCTGGATTACGGTCACCGGTGACTGGAGAAGGTAGAGAGCAGAGAAGAGAGGAAAAAGGGGGAGGAGGTTAATGTGCGGCCAAGAGTTTGATGATAGGGTTTAGGGTTTTGGTAGGTTGGGTTGGGCCTAGCCCAAATGCGTGGTCTCGTATAAATGCGCGTGTGTATATATATATATATATATAGCGGTAATTAAATAATTAGGCCGATAAATCTTTCGTCGCGTTCTATTATTATTTCAATAATAATAATAATAGTAATAATAATAATAATAATAATAATAATAATAATAATAATAATAATAATAATAATAATAATAATAATAATAAATGTATGTATTACTAAAATGCCCTTCTCTCGGCAACGAGAGTACGGGTTGTTACATTCTCCCCATGTTACAGGAATTTCGTCCTCGAAATTTAAGCTAAGATATACGGTACGCTATATTCGTAGATCGGCTAATGACGTTATTGTTAAACGTAAATACACATAGTTCCACCAAAGTTCACAAAACGAATCATGCAAAGAACATAGCACATAAAGTCACGTATCACATAAGGTCACATAGCATGTCAATTTATACAATATGAAAATTCACAGAGTTTATCCTTATTTCACGTAGTAGGGAATATTATACAAGTTATATCTACTTGCTCACGAACACTGTGTCATGAGTGTATGTGAAATTTGAGTACACCTGATTTATTTGAAGTTAAACAAAACGCCTAAGTGAAAATATAAGTTAACGGGGTTTGCGTTCACCATGTGAAGGCTGGGTGTTACATCATCCCCTACTTGAAAGAATTTTCGTCCGGAAAATTTAAGTTACGAGATTCTAAAACGAGGTTGGAAACTTACTGCTATAGTGGGGGGGGGGGGCGTCAAGATGTAAAACGATACATCGATACGAGTTAAAATCGAATTACAAGATCGATGTGACAGTCGATGCCAACTGGGATCTGGTATTCGTATGAATAAGCCACCAAACATTATACAAACTTCGGATATGGAACGATTAATCGTCGGACACGAATTGGTTTAAGTGAGAGTGGGTTCACGTAAGGGTGCACGTAAGGGTGCACGTAAGGGTGCCCACCAGAATTTATGAAGAGTTGCCTACAATGTAAGTATACACGGAGCACAAGATTTGGCAAAATTTTCGAGATTGCGCCATGGTATCAAAGTTCGAGGATCTAGTTTCCTCTCACGAAGCAGATAGAATAGCATGGTGCTAAGAAATCAAGCATAGCGGTCGTCTACCAGGGGGCATCAAACGTTAAGAATTGTAGTAAGGGGGTTACTACGACTTGAAGAGGTTGTGATATACGAGAATGCATCGAATAGCGAGATGAGAGCTTTTCGTCCGTTAAATTTCTCGTAGATCTCTTTATACATTCCATGGAACAGGAAACGTCATCGATCTTGACTTTCAATCGTTACTTCGGCTAGAAGGCCTTCTTCTGTGCTTCGACTTGCGTGAATCGGATTTACTCGGTAAAGGTTAAAATGAATCATAAGCTGAATTGACAAAGGGTGTCGGCTGAAATGCAACGATTTTATCAATGCCTAGAACATGATAGGTTAGGATAAGATAGGGTAGGATAGGATCACCTCATAGCTTATAATTCATTTGTTGGAATTGCGAATTCCTGGATATTTCCTAATGACAGGTGATACCTTTTGAGTTAAAGTAGTGAGGGATCGTGTACGTGCTTGTGAAAAGCGAAATTCACGACGTCCAAAGTCGCATGTCCAAAACTTAGCGTGAGTTTGGTCATCTTCGTAGAAGTTTCCAAGGTAAGGCGTATGTGTCGTTCAAGTTTCTCGAAGTAAGCTCAGGTGTCGTTCAGGAAAACGGGTGACAAACGTATCAAGGTCGGGCGAATTCGAACGACATGACTAGGAACTTGCATTGATCGTATCAAGTTCTAAAGTCAGTGCTTGTGATATTCTTCACCTTCGATGTATTCTTGGCTTGCTGTTGCACGAGTATCGTTAGTTGAGAGTGATTCGTTCAAATGGGGATTCGTGTAGAATAAAGTGAAATAGAAATCACAGAATTTCTGAAGCATATCACGAATGGTGAAGACTTGAAAGAAGAGTAGTTGCAATCGGTGCGTTCAACTCGAGTTAAAACATAAAAGTTTCGGGATTGGCAGTGAGGTCTGTTTGATATCGAGGATTCGACAGATCGTACGTAAGTGATATGAGGTTTATATAAAGAACATCGTTCGTTGATAAGTGTGTTACATCGATAGGGTTAGCAGAGCAGGAAGAAATCAAAGAAGAACAGTTTTCGTGCGAGTTTGTAGGGTTTAGGATCTACCGAAACGTCTAACGAGATGTGATTTCTCCATTTGGTAAATAATCAAATTCGTGTGGATTGTTTTAAGTCGTGCAGATGAGTTCGTGGTAGCACTTGCATCGTCAAGGGAATTCAATGTAAAAGTACTAAAATAGGTCTTCGATAAAGTACGATCGAAGTAACACATTGCCAATTTCCAGGGGCTTAAAGAGTTTATCGACGAAAAGTCGAGCTTGCGGGATTCAATAACTGGAGGAAAATCTGGTGAGGGTTTCCATACGAAGAAACGAGGATATCGTGATATCGTGGTAAAGGAATGATAGATTCGCCCGAGTTAGTAATAGAGGATAGGCATCGCCTTCGAGTCAATAGAACGTCAGTTCGTATGGATGCTAGCGAAAAGATTTACATAACTAGAAAGTTATCACAAGATAACTGTTCTTGCAACAAGGGATAAAGTAAACGTCTAGATTGTCGTGTTCATCCGTGAGTTAACTAATACGTGCCTTCGCTCTCCTATGTCTCCGACTTCGTCGATTCGATTTAGAAAGATAACAATTTGCTGAGCTGGGGTATGCGGAGGTATAAAGTTGGGTTCGACTAAGAAGTAACCACGTAACAGGAACTAGAGTAGTGTAGACATACTAGAGTTTACTCAGACAATTAACAAGAATCCAGATCATATGTCGGATGAGGGGACGAGCCTCAATACTCAAGTCAGGAATAGAAATACGTGAATACAATGAATGTGAATGACGTTGTCGATCCTACTAATCTTGGCTAGTAGCTCCACCCATGGAACTGAATCGTTGTGCTGTCGTGCCATAGCAGCTTGTTTCCCCTAAGAACACGTAATTTAGGATTGGGTCTCCTTCGCCGTTTCGCTCTCGAGACTTCTTCCTAGGATCCGCAACGGGATCCTAGACGTTCCTCGCGTCAGTTTGTTCTAACCCAGAAATGAAATCAGAAAGAAAATATGGGGATGAGAGTTAGGAATAACTGGTTCCTTGTCCTCAGCATGTTGTGGTTTCGAATCAAGGTTAGGAGAATCCTCTCCTGCTTAGTGCATATCAGGTTTGCGTAGTTTTCGTATGATTCTCAGTGTTGAGAACTAAATATACCACTACATATTTACGCGCATATGCTAAATACATATATACACATTCACACATATACGTTGTGAACAAGCAAATGCCGATGACTATAATTACCATGTGTGTGACAACCCGCATTAAACCAGGTATCCGTACAACTTAATTAATGATTAATTACTACTTGATTACTGTGCTTGTTTGAACTAGCTGATAAACTGCTACCTGCATACTGATACATGCACTTACTTGCATCATACTTTATTTGCTGTCACTACATTAATTACATACTGAACCCTAGTGACAAACATGATGCACAAAAAGCACAGTAGCACTAAACGGATACACGGCAAACATGCTGATATGACCAGCATCAGGCAGACACTGCCTCTAAGGCCTGTTAAGAGCCTCAAATATTTTGGCTACACTGGTAGTGAGTGTAGGAATATAAGGGTTGTGGTACCGCGTCTCTAGGAATAAGATACACTGATTCGGATGTGCCTAAAACGTACTTTAAGTACCAAACACAGCACTTTAATAAATACACCAGCTTCTAGCTGACTAATAAAGTGCCAGAATATGAGAAAATAACACTAGACACTTTCTAAAGTGTTGGAAACAAAATGTGTCACTAAAAACAACAATAACGACACTTTAAAGCCTTTTGTAATGCTTTAACGGATTACTATCCAACCTAACACCCGGACTTTACCCGGAACATGAAAATATTACTATTTTCACTAAATATATTTTTCTGAACCAGTTAGGGTCTCTGATTACCCTAACACCCGTCATAACACGTTGTACATAACTAACGGAGTTTAACCCTTAACCTAACTTGGTTTATCATAACTAAACACCAACTATTTAGTTGGAATCGGTTAGGGAACCCCCCCCCCCCATTCGAAACCGTTCCCCACTAGGGGAACACAAGAGTACAAGATTGAATTTTTTTATTAAGCCATGCTTAGTATCAAGGGACACTTTAACCATGGGACAATATCATCTAATCTTTTCTATAAATACTAGAGGTTATCTACATAAACTCTCACTTAACAAATCACCACAAGATCACTCTCTCTTGCTCTCCCCTACCTTCGGCCGAACTACACACACACACCCATCATACTTTCAAGTTTAGATCTTACAATTCCATCTTCATACACACTTCAAGGATCGCGTATTAGGAGCTTTGGTGCACTCGGAGCGCGAAGGACCACTCCCGTTAGCTTTTATCCACGCGTTTTTCATCACGATTCTTCCCTAGCCCCGAGCTAGAGGTATAATGTTTAAAACTCTTGTTTGAGCTTATCTAAAGTGGGTAAAAGGAATATTGTCGGTTAAATATCAAAAACATAAGTTTTGATGCATTAAAGTCTAGTAAAATCACAAAAATGGTGGATAATAACATATAACTTGTGTAAAAGTCGTAGGACTTGAAATATGTGATTATTGAGACCCGATCTATGATGTGGTAGCTCGGATCTCCGTTTAACCCGACTTTGTAAGATCATGTATCTTCACATAAGCTCGTTTTTGACTAAATACAAGGGTTAAAGGCGAAACTCTACCACACAAGATACATGAACTTGTGTGAAAATATTTTACTTGTGTAAAAGTGGTTTAACCGGTAAAATGGTGTTTAAAACTAGCGGATCTACGTATCCGCAAGTGGTATCTTCAAAGAACCACACATTTAAGAAACCATGTATTTTAAAGAAAGGATCTTACACTCATAAATATAGTTTTATAAACCACAAGTGTGTAAACACTTGTGAAACAAAAAGATCCGACAAAGAAGTAAATTTGTCACTTGTTACTAGAAGTTGTAAAGTCGGATTTCTCTAAACACGAGGTTTTTACAAGATTAAAGTTACTTTATATAATGAGCTACATATATAAAGGGGATTTACACTATAGATTCGGAAAAACTGCAAGTTCATGCGATTATGCGATTTACATACTTGTCGACTAGTTTGATGTGTCAGAAATTGTTTGATTGAATAAAGAAGTTGTTGAATTGATTTGTTAAAAGAAAATGATACGCTTGAAAGCGTGGCCACCTCCAGTTACAGAGGAAACTCTGGCGAAATTTTCTAAAAACCTAACACTTAGGCTTATTTACACAACAAGTGTTAGAACTATTTTTGGACATATTTTCAAAACATAAATTTCGCCGGCACTATATTTTACTAAATATTCGGAGGTGGGGTTTTCACAAAGATTAACGTGATAAATATATTTGTCACAACACTGTTTATGATTATTTTGTGAAATACATAAATATTATTTTAGAGTGAAAATAATATTTACAAGCGTTAATGATCCCAAAACTTTACGAACGCTTCCACAAGCATATAAGTTACACCGGTAATTACATTACCACAAGATTGATAAAACGTAACTTACGCACATGTATTGTATCCCCCATCCTTGGGAAGAAGAATAACTACCAAGTGTATACGGAACATAAACACGAAATAGTTGTCTAACTATTTCCCAAAGACATAAACTGTAAAGCTAAGGCACGGCCGTCCGTCTAATAGAATTAGCACTTGTAGGTCGTTGCACAGCTTACTGTATTGGAGACACTTGGTAGAGACGCGCATTCACTGTGAGTTCATGTCCCCCTTTTCTCTAACTGTTTTCAGTTTACTTAACTGCGGGGGTGAAATACATGTTACTATGATTTACGAGTACTTTACAACGGTATGTTTAACGTAAGGAGGTGTTATACGATCATGTGAGTGGATAGGAACAACATGGGGCCATTAGTCCTCATGGAGGGACCGAGGGACAGGAGCGGTAGATCTATCTGGGTGTAGCGAGCCCAGCCCCCGGCCAAACTAGAAACGGACCGTGGGGTGACTTTGTCCACATACTTTGCCGTGGCGAAATCTGCTAGGTTTGAGTCTCCCTATTTGCACTTCACATATGTCAGTGGCCTTGCAAACCATTGGTGATCACAAGTCCTCTTACACTGCTACATACCACAACTATTTTTATACTCACGAGTGTTTTACATACTCACTTACACATGAACTCGCTCAACATTATTGTTGATTTTTCAACTCACATGTATTTCAGGAAATTAAACGGATCTGGCACGGTATGGAACGTTTTCCGCTGCATGATGTCATGAAGTCATCAGGGTTTAGGGGATGTGTCTCTTACCTGGACAGGACACAGTCCCTAAATCACGTTTATGTTTATGTTATAAGTTGTTATGTCTTTTGAACAAGGTTATTGTTGTTAGTCAAACAATGGTATTGTATGTTATTTTCAAACTTAATGGATGACTTGCATGGTTTTTAAATTCATATAGCTTTGTTATGATTAAGCTATGGTATTAAGAAGTCACACCAAAGTTAACCACGCTTCCGCAAAGCCAGGGTGTGACAGCTTGGTATCAGAGCTCTGATCATAGCGAACTAGGATTCTTTCTCGAGTCTAGACTATGATCACTAGGGCTCTAACGAAAACATTTTTCTGCATACCACTTAAAGTCCAGATCCACACTTTTTACAAACAAATGTTGAGCACATTTTATTTATTTATAGGCTCAGCTTGGAGGGCTGAGGATCGATCTGGAGGATCGAGGTGATTAAGGTAGTTGAGCACGTTGGTTTGTTATAGGATCGATCTGGAGGATCGAGACTCGGTCTAGGTGACCGAGGTAGTGGGCTAGCAAGGCTAGGAAGAAAAGGCTCAGCTTGGAGGGCTGAGGATCGGTCTGGAGGATCGAGGTTTGGTTTAAGTGAAGGATAGAGCAGTCTTGTAGACTGGATGAAATTTGGCTAGTAAGACTAGGAGAATTATGTGATGCCTTACTTGATGACTTATGTGATTACTTGATTTATGATTGACTACTTGTGCATATTTGTGTATATGTTACAGACACATGGATTCTGCAGACACTGGTGGCTCAGGCACCACAGGCCCGAGGCCTATCGTTTCAGACGACATTGAGTCATCGGAGCACGAGGTTTATACGTCAGACTTCACCAGCACGGATGATGATGACTTTCAGCCATTCGCCTTACCCGACGGCATTGATGAGCTCCCAGTTGATCTTCCAGCCGGGGATCTACCACTCGTTGTGATCCCTGCTCCAGTACCCCTTGCAGCATACCCTGTTTTACCCATCGACGACGAGGAGGACGACGTCGATATGTTTGAGGAGGAGCCTTTGGAGGATGCTCAGGGCGAGGCCCTACCTGCTGTTGCTCCCTTACTGATCGCAGATGCTCCGGCTGCGGAGTCACCTGCACATTCCCCAGTCGCGGACTCCTTTGAGTCTGTGGCTTCTGTACCCACACATGCTCACAGTGCGCAGCACTTCTCCCATGGGTCCGATTCTGACCAGGCTTTTTCTGTTGCTTCCATACCTGGACTTGTTTTTGACCATGACGACGAGGGGGATTCAGATCCTATGTTTCCACCAGGATTTGATCCTGACCGTGATTTAGAGTTTGTTCCGATGGACGAGTTGATGGAGGATCCAGCAGATCCTATTGACCCTTTTGATCCGATTGATCCCGATTTTGATTTTGACATGGCGTTTGATGATCATGAGCCTGCCATTGCACCTGAGCAGGCAGCTGCCCTTGACCCTTTACCAGAGCATGACCCTGTGCATGCTGATGTACCTTTTGAGCCCATTGCTGATGATCACCACATAGATGTTCCTGTTGATCCCATTGGTCCTTTACCCATTGTTGCTGTACCAGTTGACCCCCCTCTCGAGCACTTGGCACCCGTTCACCCTGTTGTTGCTCCCTTATTTGATCCCGTTCCCCTAGAGCCCGGACATGCACCGTTCGCGGCACATATGGATCCACCGGACGAGTCTGCACAGCACGGGTGGATACCGGCTGATGAGGACGTCCCACCGTTACACCCACAGATCCCAGACACTCGACACGTTGACTTTTCGTTTCAGGTTCCTATGTTTATACCTCCAGCAGGGCCTGGAGAGGGCTCTTCAGCTCACCCTGATGGGCATGTACCGATGCCCATGCCTTTCATGCCTCAGATTCCTTTTGTTCCACCCACTACAGCTCCTTTTGGTGTGGCACCCTTTGACCCCACACGTGAGCCACTGCTGTGGTCACCATTTTCCCCTATGCCACCCACTGATCCATACCACAGGTCCTACGTAGGACACACCATCGAGGATGTATTGATGTCATTTGTATACCAGCATGAGTCGCATGAGTAGCGACTACAGGAGTTGGAGAGAGCCCATCTGCAGCCATGTCAGTGCCATGGCCGGGTACCCTCTCCGTTGCAGCCATTTCGACCATTACCCCCTGACTATGCTGCTCGTCTTACTACTTTGGAGCAGCAGATTGCTTCCATTATTCGCACACAGCAGGCGATGGAGGCGGACTGGTTACAGTTGCGCCGTTTGTTTTATACCCATTTTCCTCCTCCACCACCATCTGCTTAGAGCTCATCGGTGCCACTTGGGTAGGCGAAGTGAGAAGGCGGCGATTGCTTTTTGACTGCACAGCATTTTGGGGAGACTACGTTATGACTTGACTTTTGTTATGTACTTGATGTTGTATTGATACTGATGTAGCTTTTGACAGGGGTTATGTAGCCCCTAGTGATTGATGATTGTATGTATACACTTACGATGTGGTCTCATTTATATGGCAATCGCAGTTTTCTCACCATATTTGGATACGTTTGATTACTTGTTTATATTTTGTGACGTGGGATGATGTGTGATTGATATTTGTGATATGTGATAACATGAGATGTTATGTGATTATACTATTACTACCGTTATATACGTACACTATATTACGAACTGATTTACGTATTATAACAACGGAGCCTTACTATGGCCTAACCAACTTAAACCATCTTTTAGAAGATGCCGCCAAGACGCGAACCAAACATGCCAACAAATGAGGCAGAACTCCAGCAGATTATTGCTGCTGCCATAGCACAGTATGCCGCTTCTCAGCCAGGGGCAAGCGGAAGTGTTAACCAAGGCAATAACAATCCACCTCACGGTAATACCACGCCATTCGAACCTACCATGAACTAGTTGGAGATTTTAGCGATTATGCTAATGCCAAACACATGTTTTAACATACGTGCAGGATGCACCTACAAGCAGTTCTTAGACTGCAAACCAGTTAACTTCGATGGCACAGGAGGTGCAGTTGCCTTTACCCGCTGGGCTGAGAAAACCGATTCGGTCATACGCATGAGCAAGTGTGCAGAGGATCAACAAGTCACATACATTTCAGGGCTGTTTCTCGACGGAGCCCTATCTTGGTGGAACTTACAAGTCCAGACGTTAGGCGAAGCTGCCGCCTACGCCCTAACTTGGGCCGAATTGAAAGAACTAATGCGCAAAAAGTACTGTTCACGCGCAGAAATTCAAAGGTTGGAGACTGAATTTTGGCACTTAAAGATGGATGGACCGAAGATAGCAGAGTACGTTCAGAGGTTTCATGACCTATCTCAAGTGGTTCCTTATATGGTCACGCCAGAATACAAGCGAATCGAGCGCTTCATTTGGGGTTTGGCTCCCCAAATAATAAGCATGGTAACCTCCTCCAAACCAGCGACTATCACTGAAGCCATCGATTTGAGCGTGGCTCTCACCGAGGAGGGGATTCGTTTAAACAAGTTTGATGAAGTCAAGGCAAAGAAGACAGAGACTCACGTTGAGTCCTCAGGAGATAACAAAAGGAAGTTTTCAAACTTCAAACAAGGCGTCAGTATGGCAGTAAAGAAAGGAAAATCAGCTGGCAGTACCAAGAGAGGAAAAGGGTACCAGGGCACCCAGCCCAGATGCAACAACTGCCAACGCCACCACACTGGCCCTTGTAACATGAGAGTTTGTGAATCTTGTGGAAAACCGGGCCACTCAAAAGAATCATGTTGGGCTAGTGCAGGCCGCGGAGGCCAGGGAGGATATGGAAATAGGAATGATAACCGTGGTGGAAATGGAAACCGCCTAAATTTTGGAGGAAACAGAAACCGAGGCAACAATGCAAATCAGGCTGGCAATGCCAACCAGAACAACACCCCAGCTGGAAACGGGGATGGAAACGGGCAGAGACTCGGATGCTATAACTGCGGGGAAATCGGGCATTTTAAGAAGAACTGCCCAACGTTGAATCAGGCCCGTGGTAGAGTGTTCCAACTTGAAGCTAGGGAAGCACGCCAAGATCCAAATGTTGTTACGGGTACGTTCCCTATCAATCAACGCTATGCATCCGTTTTATTTGATACTGGTGCCGATTATAGCTTCGTATCGTTAGAATTTAAGAATATGCTTGGGTTAGCTGCTAATAAGTTAGACATTCCCTACTCGATCGAATTAGCTAATGGAAAGTTAGTTGGAGCCGACGAGGTAATCAGAGGTTGTGTGATAGAATTGGGAGAACGCGAGTTTACGTTGGATCTACTACCAGTCCAATTGGGAAGCTTCGACGTGGTGGTAGGAATGGATTGGTTATCTGGAAACAAGGCTGAGATACTATGTCATGAGAAGGTCGTTCGTATCCCAACTGATGATGGTGAGACAATTGTGGTTCACGGAGAGAAGCGTGACACGCCGCTAAGATTTATCAGCTGCTTGAAGGCAAGGAAGTGTTTACAGAAAGGATGTGTTGCTTTTCTGGCACACATCGTAGACAAGAAGGCTGCTGAGCCAACAATCGAGGACATCCCTGTCGTAAGGGAGTATCCAGAAGTCTTCCCAGAAGACTTACCTGGACTACCACCTCAGAGGCAAGTGGAGTTTCACATTGACTTAGTTCCAGGCGCAGCGCCTGTAGCTAAGGCGCCTTACAGACTTGCGCCGTCTGAAATGCAGGAATTGTCGACACAACTTCAAGAGTTGTTAGACAAGGGTTTTATCCGACCAAGCTTCTCGCCTTGGGGAGCTCCGGTCTTGTTTGTCAAGAAGAAGGACGGAAGTTTCCGCATGTGTATTGACTACAGAGAATTAAACAAGCTGACGATCAAGAACAGGTATCCTCTGCCTAGAATCGACGATCTGTTCGATCAACTTCAAGGTTCAAGCTGTTACTCTAAGATCGATCTTCGATCTGGATACCATCAATTAAGGATACAGGAGGAAAGTATCCCGAAAACAGCCTTCCGAACTCGTTATGGACACTACGAGTTCCTCGTTATGCCATTTGGTTTGACAAACGCGCCTGCGGTATTCATGGATCTAATGAATAGAGTTTGCAAGCCATACTTAGACAAGTTTGTGATTGTATTCATCGACGACATCCTGATTTACTCAAAGACGAAGGCTGAACACGAACAACATCTTAGAACCATATTGGAGCTGCTAAAGAAGGAACAGCTGTACGCCAAATTCTCCAAGTGCGAGTTTTGGCTACGCGAAGTCCAGTTTCTTGGACATGTGGTTAATGGGGATGGAATTCATGTTGATCCCACAAAGATCGAGGCAATCAAGAGTTGGGAGACGCCAAGGACGCCAACCGAGATTCGGCAATTCTTGGGTTTGGCTGGCTACTATCGAAGGTTCATCGAGGATTTCTCGAAAATCGCTCAACCTTTGACGCTCCTCACGCAGAAGGACAAGACGTTTGATTGGGGAATCAAACAGGACGAAGCGTTTCAGATATTGAAGGATAAGCTTTGTAACGCGCCAATCTTAGCTCTACCAGAAGGTACTGATGACTTTGTGGTATACTGCGACGCATCGCGTCAAGGATTGGGTTGTGTGTTGATGCAACGCCAAAAGGTCATTGCTTACGCATCACGCCAACTGAAAGTGCACGAAAAGAATTATACCACACACGATTTAGAGCTTGGCGTAGTGGTTTTTGCACTAAAGGTCTGGAGACACTACCTGTATGGTACGAAGTGCACAATCTTCACGGATCACAAAAGCCTACAGCATATATTCAACCAGAAGGAGTTGAATATGAGGCAAAGACGATGGGTTGAATTGTTAAACGACTACGACTGCGAGATAAAGTATCACCCAGGGAAGGCGAATGTAGTTGCCGATGCCCTAAGTCGTAAAGAAAGAATCAAGCCCATAAGGGTTAGAGCTTTGGAAATGATTATACGAACCGATCTTTCCTTGCGCATTCGTGCTGCACAAAAGGAAGCTCTCAAGGAGGGAAACCTTGAGGAAGAATATCTCCGTGGAATGGAGAAGCTTTTGGTACCAAACGAGGAAGGAACGTTATGTTTTGAGAAAAGGATTTGGGTTCCTCTGTTTGGTGGATTAAGGGAAGTTATTTTCAACGAAGCGCACAAGTCACGGTACTCTATCCACCCTGGATCGGATAAGATGTACCAGGATCTCAAAGATTACTATTGGTGGCCTAGGATGAAAGGCGACGTTGCTGTTTACGTGAGCAAATGTTTAACATGCGCTAAGGTCAAGGCAGAATACCAGAGGCCTTCGGGACTTCTGCAACAACCTGAGATTCCCAAGTGGAAATGGGAACAAATCTCAATGGATTTTGTTACAAAACTGCCAAGAACGCCAAGAGGCCATGATATGATTTGGGTGATTGTTGACCGCCTAACAAAATCCGCACACTTTCTGCCGATCAAGGAGAAAGACAGTACTAGTAAACTTGCGGAAATTTACATGAGAGAGATCATAGCACGCCATGGAGTACCTCTCTCAATCATCTCTGATAGAGACGGAAGGTTTGTGTCAAGGATATGGCAATCCTTCCAAGAATCTTTTGGCTCACAATTGAATCTGAGCACGGCGTTCCATCCGCAAACTGACGGCCAGAGCGAGCGAACGATACAAACTTTGGAAGACATGCTGAGGGCATGTGTTATGGATTTAGGCGGTAGCTGGGATAAACACTTACCTTTGGTCGAATTTTCATACAACAACAGCTACCACACCAGTATTGGTGTCGCGCCATTTGAGGCCCTATACGGACGCAAGTGCCGATCACCACTATGTTGGTCTGACGCAGGTGATAGGCAGCTTGCTGGTCCCGAGATCGTCCAAGAGACGACAGACAAGATCGCGCAAATTCTTAAACGCATCGAAGCCGCTCGCCACAGACAAAAGGCCTATGCGGATCCAAACCGAAAGCATACGGATTTTCAAGTTGGAGAAATGGTTTTACTGAAGGTATCACCCTGGAAAGGGGTGGCACGCTTTGGAAAGCGTGGAAAGTTAAATCCGCGCTACATTGGTCCCTTCAGAATTCTGGAAAGAATTGGGACAGTAGCATACAAGTTGGACCTACCTGCTGAACTAAATGGTGTTCACGATACATTTCATGTATCCAATTTAAAGAAAAGTCCAACTCAAGTTGACGTTGCCATTCCTATCGACGAGATTCATATTGACGACACGCTCCACTTCGTTGAAGAACCTGTTGAGGTCACGGATTGGAAAGTTAACAAGACCCGCCGGAGCAGTGTCAAACTCGTCAAAGTACGTTGGAATGCCAGACATGGTCCTGAATTTACCTGGGAACGTGAGGACCGGATGAAAGAGAAATACCCCCACCTATTTCCTAAGAACTCTGCATCTACAAGCAGAACTTAAATTTCGGGACGAAATTTATTTAACGGGGGGAGAATGTGACAACCCGCATTAAACCAGGTATCCGTACAACTTAATTAATGATTAATTACTACTTGATTACTGTGCTTGTTTGAACTAGCTGATAAACTGCTACCTGCATACTGATACATGCACTTACTTGCATCATACTTTATTTGCTGTCACTACATTAATTACATACTGAACCCTAGTGACAAACATGATGCACAAAAAGCACAGTAGCACTAAACGGATACACGGCAAACATGCTGATATGACCAGCATCAGGCAGACACTGCCTCTAAGGCCTGTTAAGAGCCTCAAATATTTTGGCTACACTGGTAGTGAGTGTAGGAATATAAGGGTTGTGGTACCGCGTGTCTAGGAATAAGATACACTGATTCGGATGTGCCTAAAACGTACTTTAAGTACCAAACACAGCACTTTAATAAATACACCAGCTTCTAGCTGACTAATAAAGTGCCAGAATATGAGAAAATAACACTAGACACTTTCTAAAGTGTTGGAAACAAAATGTGTCACTAAAAACAACAATAACGACACTTTAAAGCCTTTTGTAATGCTTTAACGGATTACTATCCAACCTAACACCCGGACTTTACCCGGAACATGAAAATATTACTATTTTCACTAAATATATTTTTCTGAACCAGTTAGGGTCTCTGATTACCCTAACACCCGTCATAACACGTTGTACATAACTAACGGAGTTTAACCCTTAACCTAACTTGGTTTATCATAACTAAACACCAACTATTTAGTTGGAATCGGTTAGGGAACCCCCCCCCCCCATTCGAAACCGTTCCCCACTAGGGGAACACAAGAGTACAAGATTGAATTTTTTTATTAAGCCATGCTTAGTATCAAGGGACACTTTAACCATGGGACAATATCATCTAATCTTTTCTATAAATACTAGAGGTTATCTACATAAACTCTCACTTAACAAATCACCACAAGATCACTCTCTCTTGCTCTCCCCTACCTTCGGCCGAACTACACACACACACCCATCATACTTTCAAGTTTAGATCTTACAATTCCATCTTCATACACACTTCAAGGATCGCGTATTAGGAGCTTTGGTGCACTCGGAGCGCGAAGGACCACTCCCGTTAGCTTTTATCCACGCGTTTTTCATCACGATTCTTCCCTAGCCCCGAGCTAGAGGTATAATGTTTAAAACTCTTGTTTGAGCTTATCTAAAGTGGGTAAAAGGAATATTGTCGGTTAAATATCAAAAACATAAGTTTTGATGCATTAAAGTCTAGTAAAATCACAAAAATGGTGGATAATAACATATAACTTGTGTAAAAGTCGTAGGACTTGAAATATGTGATTATTGAGACCCGATCTATGATGTGGTAGCTCGGATCTCCGTTTAACCCGACTTTGTAAGATCATGTATCTTCACATAAGCTCGTTTTTGACTAAATACAAGGGTTAAAGGCGAAACTCTACCACACAAGATACATGAACTTGTGTGAAAATATTTTACTTGTGTAAAAGTGGTTTAACCGGTAAAATGGTGTTTAAAACTAGCGGATCTACGTATCCGCAAGTGGTATCTTCAAAGAACCACACATTTAAGAAACCATGTATTTTAAAGAAAGGATCTTACACTCATAAATATAGTTTTATAAACCACAAGTGTGTAAACACTTGTGAAACAAAAAGATCCGACAAAGAAGTAAATTTGTCACTTGTTACTAGAAGTTGTAAAGTCGGATTTCTCTAAACACGAGGTTTTTACAAGATTAAAGTTACTTTATATAATGAGCTACATATATAAAGGGGATTTACACTATAGATTCGGAAAAACTGCAAGTTCATGCGATTATGCGATTTACATACTTGTCGACTAGTTTGATGTGTCAGAAATTGTTTGATTGAATAAAGAAGTTGTTGAATTGATTTGTTAAAAGAAAATGATACGCTTGAAAGCGTGGCCACCTCCAGTTACAGAGGAAACTCTGGCGAAATTTTCTAAAAACCTAACACTTAGGCTTATTTACACAACAAGTGTTAGAACTATTTTTGGACATATTTTCAAAACATAAATTTCGCCGGCACTATATTTTACTAAATATTCGGAGGTGGGGTTTTCACAAAGATTAACGTGATAAATATATTTGTCACAACACTGTTTATGATTATTTTGTGAAATACATAAATATTATTTTAGAGTGAAAATAATATTTACAAGCGTTAATGATCCCAAAACTTTACGAACGCTTCCACAAGCATATAAGTTACACCGGTAATTACATTACCACAAGATTGATAAAACGTAACTTACGCACATGTATTGTATCCCCCATCCTTGGGAAGAAGAATAACTACCAAGTGTATACGGAACATAAACACGAAATAGTTGTCTAACTATTTCCCAAAGACATAAACTGTAAAGCTAAGGCACGGCCGTCCGTCTAATAGAATTAGCACTTGTAGGTCGTTGCACAGCTTACTGTATTGGAGACACTTGGTAGAGACGCGCATTCACTGTGAGTTCATGTCCCCCTTTTCTCTAACTGTTTTCAGTTTACTTAACTGCGGGGGTGAAATACATGTTACTATGATTTACGAGTACTTTACAACGGTATGTTTAACGTAAGGAGGTGTTATACGATCATGTGAGTGGATAGGAACAACATGGGGCCATTAGTCCTCATGGAGGGACCGAGGGACAGGAGCGGTAGATCTATCTGGGTGTAGCGAGCCCAGCCCCCGGCCAAACTAGAAACGGACCGTGGGGTGACTTTGTCCACATACTTTGCCGTGGCGAAATCTGCTAGGTTTGAGTCTCCCTATTTGCACTTCACATATGTCAGTGGCCTTGCAAACCATTGGTGATCACAAGTCCTCTTACACTGCTACATACCACAACTATTTTTATACTCACGAGTGTTTTACATACTCACTTACACATGAACTCGCTCAACATTATTGTTGATTTTTCAACTCACATGTATTTCAGGAAATTAAACGGATCTGGCACGGTATGGAACGTTTTCCGCTGCATGATGTCATGAAGTCATCAGGGTTTAGGGGATGTGTCTCTTACCTGGACAGGACACAGTCCCTAAATCACGTTTATGTTTATGTTATAAGTTGTTATGTCTTTTGAACAAGGTTATTGTTGTTAGTCAAACAATGGTATTGTATGTTATTTTCAAACTTAATGGATGACTTGCATGGTTTTTAAATTCATATAGCTTTGTTATGATTAAGCTATGGTATTAAGAAGTCACACCAAAGTTAACCACGCTTCCGCAAAGCCAGGGTGTGACAATGTGAGTACCTGAATCTGACGAACCTTGCAATCCGGGGTGTGGTGTAGTGGTTTTCATTGAAGAATGGTTATAGTCCGGTTTTTATATAAAAACATTTTACGTCTTAAAATATTTTATTTCTTAAACCTAGTTCACTATAACCAATAGCTCTGATACCAATCTGTCACGCCCTCAAATCCACATGCGAAGTACTACCGCGAGGCGTGTGACAGACCAGGATCTTAACCATTAATCATGTTGAACAGGGTACTTAAGTTATAAATTTTTCCAATAAAATTTAGTCTATATATTTAAATGTTCGAAAACAAAGTTTAATTTAGCAGCGGAAGAATAAAGAAAACCCATCATAGTTAGAACCACAAGTTCTTTAATTAAGCGTTAACATAAAACTTACATACCATGCACTCGAGCCGATTGCAATGTCCGTTTAAGGCTGTAACGAGCAACCTGCAAAGCATGCAGTAGGGTGTCAACATAAAGTAGGCGAGTTCACGAGTTTACCATTTTCCAGTTTTATTTTCCAAAAACATTTTTTTGGTAGATTAATTACTCATTTATATCATGCCATGGGGAGCTACTCCATTTGTAAGCTACTAAACTGCGTTATACCGAATCCTTGCGACCGTACGTTTCCATAGTGTGCCCCGTTTGTCAATGTCTATCAACATTGACGGTTTGCCAGAGTCTACTAGTTCACGCCCGTCCTCAAAAGGCACGGTGTGAGGTTGTTGAGACCTAGTAGCGCTATCAACTAATAACCCGTTCGCCAGGCCCCGACGACTAATCGGTATATGTAAGTGGGGACTTACGTGATAGAGTTTCGTTTAGTACACTTGTTGCATCTAATATAAATAGTAATTAATAAAATGTCCCACACAGGGGGAAAGTGTTACCCGTATCCCACACAAGGAGATAGTAATACCGTATTCCACACAAGGAGATAGTAAGCAAT
>JARYGA010008338.1:0-107617 GCA_030545235.1 Helianthus tuberosus
CAAATCTTGCTTTGGCCACTGCACCCAGCCTGGCATGAACCCATCTCAGATCAAACCCAAAGCACCCCTCCATATCTCGAACGTCCTTTTGAATGTCTTCAAAGACATCAATTGTTACCTTCCCCGTTACATAAGCAAAAAGTTTGAAGATTCTTGGGAAAAGCATGTCTACCGCGTATCCTCGAAGTTCTCTTCTCTGGAGTTGGAAAAAGTTTAAGGGGAAGTTGCCCATCCGTTATAGTTGCTTTAGAAAGAGAAATTAGAAGGAGAACATCCTTAATAGATAAACCTATAAACTTTCACCTTGGCATACTTCATCATATTTTACTCCCCCTCCACACCCCCCCCCCCCCCCCCAAAAAAAATAATAATAATAATAATAATAATAATAATAATAATAATCAAACCTCATTTTCCCCACATCAAACCTCACCTCATACTTCACAACATCACTTGCTTTACAAATTTTATTTTAATAAAAAAACAAATTTTTCATAATTTAAAATTAAACCACATAGAAGGAAAACAATATACATGTATAGAAACGGGTTTAGGCGAAAACGGTGGAAAACAATGAGAACGGATCTAGGGTGACACGTGTCTATGGTGCTAAATAATATACGGGGGTACGATTGTCATTCCACGTTAATTTTTGAACATTCCCTTATTTGTCAGCGCCTTTTTATTCCTTTCTGAAATAAAACTCAAAAATTTTCTTGCTAGCTGTTACCTCCTCTCCAAGTTTCCAAGATCAGTGGCGTTTGATATGGATTGCGAGTTACAAGGTAATCTGTTAGACCTTTTGTTTGAGCATATCATGTAAAATTGATGGCGATTTTTTATTATTCGTGTTGTGTTCTTCGAGCAAATCATGAAAAAGCAATGGTATTTTGTTTATTATATCTCTTATAGTGGCGTTTATTTTGGTATCAAGATATATTCAAATTAGCTATGACGTTTATTTTGTTTCTTTATTCATGTTTTTTTATGTTTAATGACGTTTCAATTCCAACAACATAAAAGTAATAGCGATTTATTTTGTTTCTTTGTACGAACCAATCATGTAAATGCTATGGCGTTTTCTATTATTGCATGTGGCTATGATGACGTTATGTTTGTATTTATATCTTCTATATTATCCTTGGTGTTTATTATGCAATCTAAACAACTGGTTAAGGAATGTACATTATCAACGATAAATGGCGTTTAATGGTGTTTCAATCCAAACAACTCGTTAAGGATGTTTTGATGTGTTTAATGGCGTTTCATTCCAAATAACTCGTTAATCTAATCACGGTATTTGATGTGTTTAATGGCGTTTCAATCCAAACAACTCGTTAAGGAATGGCGTCAAACGTCTACTCTTTTTGAATCGTTATTGATTTAATAAATGGTGTTTTCATTTATTTATAGTGTTTTCATTTATATATAAAACTTCTTTAATTTCTGATTGTTCTGTCGTTTTAGATCATGAATGATTGTACATTATCAACGATTAATGGCGTATAGATCATATATGGTTAAATGATAATGTTGGCTTTATTTTATGCACGACGTCTATTTTTCCAGTGTCAAGGTTATTGAATTACACTAAGGTATCTTTCAATTATTTTGAAGATCGTAAATTATCTTATTTTGCAACTTGTTATTCAAGTCATCCCGCGATATCACATGTGTTTCTTATAATCAACTTTTTATTGACAATGTCTTATGTTTCTTGTCCAACTTTTTATATGTTGAACACAACTCGGTTTTTAAATTTTCAGATGTGATGTTAACGACACAACCCGTTCTTTGGTGAGGTATATAATGAAGTTGACTAGAAAGGCCATAGAAGACAAATGCTTGTCTCAAATGACAAAATTTTGAATGCTTCCTCCTATAACGAATGTCATATGTGTCTATTAACTATGCTCGTTCTACTTCTTTTGTTTTCTACTTTGTATATGTATTTCAGTTCTTGCTAATTATATGTATTTTCCATTATATATAGCAACTTAATAGATGACTTCTATAGAAACTTAGAGAAGATTACACATATTTAGATAAAATAACTTATGACCAGGGGCGGACATAGGGCTTACCGGGGGGCAACGTCCGCTACGGCTTGGCGCGGAAAAATTTGGAAAAATTAGTGTAAATTTTGGAAAAATTTGACGTTTTTTCGATTTCGTTACGGCTTATTTATAAAACGTTACGGCTTAGTTTCGTTTCTAGATCCACCACTGCTTATGACAATAATCACTAATTTAGAGAAGATTTATATGAACCGGAGCAGCCGAGCCCAAATTAGTCCAGTAAAGGTGGCCCAACAAAGTGAAGAATATGATGAATGAGTGTGGGTATCTTCTTCTCTCATCTACCTCTGTAATCTGATTTTCCCATCCCCTCTTCTATGTTGATTAGTTTTCATTAGTGTGTAGTCGTTTCATTAAATCAATAAAATCACGGTTTCTTACTTCCTAATTTGATTATCAACGTTGTGTCAATTTGAGGTCACAACAAGATTACACATCCGTAGATAAAATAATTTAGAGAATAACCACCTTACAATTTCTCCATAGATTGAAACGGTTTTAAGACATTGTAACTAATGTAGTTAGAAATCAAGTTATTTTAATGTTATGTTTATTACATTTGACAAGTTGTAAGCCCGTACTGGAATCAACAAGAATCATACCCTGTAAATTTTAACCACGAAAAAACATCATATTCTAGATCTACCAACATTAGTACCGTGTTCAAATACTAATATGGAGTTAGTGATTTTGGGGCCAAAAAATGTTTACGATTAAAAAGCGGAAACCTTTATTTGGAGTTGATGGCTTGGCTGTTAGATATTTTAGTGTAATCGGTGATTGACTTGGTGATCAAAGCGAATAATAATACACATCAAGCAAGTTAGGAGGTGCGGGAGTGCACGCTTGTTTGAGTTATTATTATTTGAAGTGTACGGGCGGAGCCCGTACTCTACGGGGGTTCCAAGGGGGCAGCACCCCCTTGGCGGGGGTCCGGGGGCAGCGCCCCTGGGAGCAGGGTCCAAGGGGCGGCAGCCCCTGGCGGGGTCCAAGGGGCAGAGCCCCTGGCTGGGGTCGAGCTTGGTGGGTTGATTCAGAATTATGTGTCACTAATTTCTGAGGCAAGCAAGGTCAGAATTTAGTACAATTTAATAATTCGGTTCAGAATTATGTGTCACTAATTTCTGAGGCATTTTATGTGCAGGATGATGACATTGCTTGGTGGGTTGATTCGGGTGCAACGAGTCATGTATGCAAGGATCTTCGTTGGTTTAAAGACTTTCAACCAATCGAAGACGGATCTATCATCAAGATGGGGAACGTTGCAACTGAACCAATCAAGGGAATAGGAACTGTGAATCTTGTTTTTACTTCTGGAAAATGTTTACTTTTGAACAATGTGTTGTATGTGCCCGGAATTCGAAAGAATCTATTAAGTGGCATTGTGTTGAATAATTGTGGGTACAAACAAGTATTGGAAAGTGACAAGTATATCTTGTCAAGACATGGTACCTTTGTTGGTTTTGGTTATCTATGTAATGGTATGTTTATGTTGAATGTTGATGTCTCGTTTATGAATGAATCTGTTTGTGTTGCTTCAACTAGTAATGCAAATTGCATAGCTTCAACTAGTAGTAGTAACAACTTGACTGAATCGGAATTATGGCATGCTAGACTAGGACATGTACATTATAAAAGAGTTAAAGAAATGTCTAAAATGAGCTTAATTCCGCCTATTAACATAAACAATGATAAATGCCATGTTTGCAAGTTGAATAAGATAACCAAAAAGCCTTTCATGCAACATGTTCATAGGGAAACTAAAGTGTTAGATTTGATACATAGCGATCTATGTGATTTTCATGCTACACCATCTCTAGGTAATAAAAAATATGTAGTAACATTTATAGATGATGCTACTAGATTTTGTTACATTTATTTGTTGCATGCTAAGGATGAAGCTCTTGAAAAGTTTAAGATTTATAAACAAGAAGTAGAGCTTCATCGGAGTGGGTTGATCAAAACCCTACATACGGACAGAGGTGGTGAGTATTTTGATCCGGTGTATTTCCAATCTACTGGAATAATACACCATACCACAGCTCCTTACACACCGGAACAAAATGGTGTGGCGGAAAGGAAAAATAGGACTTTAAAGGAAATGGTCAATACCATGTTGTCCTATTCGGGCCTAAGTGAGGGCTTTTGGGGTGAGGCTATGTTGAAAGCCAGCTATTTGCTAAATAGGGTTTCAAATAAAAGGAACAAGACCACCCCTTTTGAGCTTTGGTATAAAAAACCACCTGAGCTGCATAAGCTGAGAGTTTGGGGTTGTAGAGCCGTGGTGAGGCTCACTGATCCTAAAATAAGGAACATAGGGGAAAGAGGTATAGACTGCATTTTCATTGGGTATGCGGAGCATTCATTTGCTCACAGGTTCTATGTTATAGAACCAAATGACTACGTGTCAGTGCATACGGTTATTGAGGCAAGAACTGCAGAGTATGATGAGAATAGATTCTCTTCAATGCCTAGGCCTAGAGACATGGTTCCAAGCTCTAGTAACTCTCACGTGGCTGATCAAGCAATTGATACTCCTCCGGAACTTAGGAGGAGTGGTAGAGCAAGAAAAGCTAAATCATTTGGTGATGATTTTCAGCTATATTTGGTTGAAGGATCTAGAGATGAAATTAAAATTCAATATCAATATTGCTTCAATATTGAGGAAGATCCTAAAACCTATAGTGAAGCCATGGCATCTCGAGATGTAGCTTTCTGGAAAGAAACTATAAATGATGAGATGGACTCTATTATGCAGAATAATACTTGGAAACTGTCTGATCTACCCCCTGGGTGTAAACCACTTGGTTGTAAATGGATCTTCAAGAAGAAGATGAAAGTAGATGGTTCAATTGAAAAGTTTAAAGCCCGATTGGTTATCCAAGGCTTTAGACAAAAAGAAGGAATTGACTACTTTGATACATATGCTCCTGTAGCAAGAATATCCACTATTAGATTGTTGGTTGCCTTGGCTGCAATACACAATCTTGTAATTCACCAAATGGATGTGAAAACTGCTTTCCTTAATGGTGATTTGGAAGAGGAGATATATATGAAACAACCAGAGGGTTTTGTTATGCCTGGTAATGAGCATAAGGTGTGTAAGCTAGTTAAGTCATTATATGGCTTAAAGCAAGCACCAAAACAGTGGCATCAAAAGTTTGATGAAGTGGTATTGTCTAATGGTTTTGTATTAAACCAAGCAGACAAGTGTGTATATAGCAAATTTGATGATTCTAGGAAAGGAGTCATAATTTGTCTATATGTAGATGACATGTTGATCTTCGGTACTGACCAGGATCAAGTTGATAAAACAAATAAATTTTTGTCATCTTGCTTTGATATGAAAGACTTGGGGGAGGCGGAAGTGATCCTTGGTATAAGGATCAAAAGGGAGAACAATGGCATATCTATCTCTCAATCTCATTATATTGAGAAGATATTGAAAAAGTTTAATTTTCATGATAGTTCTCCGGTTAGCACTCCAATGGATCCTGCTTTTAAGCTCTCACCTAATGAAGGTGTAGCTGTAAGCCAACTTGAATATTCAAGGGCCATTGGATCTCTCATGTACGCCATGATTAGCACTAGACCGGATATAGCTTATGCTGTTGGAAAGCTTAGTAGGTATACTAGCAATCCAGGTGCAAGTCATTGGCAAGCAATGAATCGAGTATTTAGGTACTTGAAAGGAACCATGAAATATGGTTTGACGTATACTGGATTTCCTTCGGTTTTAGAAGGTTATTCGGATGCAAGCTGGATTAA
Organism: Helianthus tuberosus; assembly: GCA_030545235.1. Lineage (NCBI taxonomy): Eukaryota > Viridiplantae > Streptophyta > Magnoliopsida > Asterales > Asteraceae > Helianthus > Helianthus tuberosus. The sequence continues at coordinate 5,847 of JARYGA010008338.1, forward strand.
AAACAAGGAAGATCATTCTTCCACGAGTGGATGGACTTTTCTGCTCGGAGGAGGTGCCATATCTTGGGCATCTAAGAAACAGACTTGCATAACTGATTCAACAATGGAGTCTGAGTTTGTAGCATTAGCCGCAGCTGGCAAAGAAGCTGAGTGGCTAAGAAACTTGATTTATGAAATTCCATTGTGGCCTAAACCTATATCACCTATATCTATTAGATGTGATAGTGCTGCTACCTTGGCTAAGGCATATAGCCAAGTGTATAATGGGAAGTCTAGACACTTAGGTGTTAGACACAGCATGATTCGTGAGCTCATCACGCAAGGGGTGATATCGGTGGAGTTTGTGAGAACTCGACAGAATTTAGCCGACCACTTAACCAAAGAGTTATGTAGAGATCTTGTGCACAAGGCGGCTGTAGGGATGGGATTAAAGTCCACCTGAGATTTCTAGTGTTAAGATACCCAATTCCCACCTAATATGACGTTAGGTGCTGAATTCAATGTGGAAAGCTTAACATCTAGAAATTGGAACACATTAGTAGCATCATCCCAAGGTATGTGTTCAGACCTGCAAGTTAAAGGAGGTTGAAGGTTTTCTTCTTAATAGTTCTTTGAAAAATTGCATATGCAGGTGCAAGAATAAAGAACTACCTATATGAGCATGAAGTTTAGCCGCTTCAAGAAGCTAGGACTTGGCTTTGATATGTTCATTGAAGGATGGGACACAGGCTAGTAAAAATAGTGTCAAGAAAGAACATTAGAGTATGTAAACTTGTGTGTATATTATCTTCATGTATTCACTTAATAGAAAGGGTTCAATCCTTAGCGACACCCCTATATTCGAATATTTGGAATGTGTAATATACTAATGTGAAATTCAATCGTCGTGATATTTCATTTATGCATAAGTTTGATTTGTTGTGAATTTGTTTAAGTTAATCAAGGATTACGCTAAAATGGGGGAGGAATGTTAGATATTTTAGTGTAATCGGTGATTGACTTGGTGATCAAAGCGAATAATAATACACATCAAGCAAGTTAGGAGGTGCGGGAGTGCACGCTTGTTTGAGTTATTATTATTCGAAGTGTACGGGCGGAGCCCGTACTCTACGGGGGTTCCAAGGGGGCAGCGCCCCCTTGGCGGGGGTCCGGGGGCAGCGCCCCTGGGAGCAGGGTCCAAGGGGCGGCAGCCCCTGGCTGGGGTCGAGCTGTTCAATTTCTCGAAATCAGAGTTTTTGATCATATGTTTTTTTTTCTGGTTCGAAAATACACACACACTAACATACACTTGTTCAATTTCTCGAAATCAGAGTTGTATCCGATTGAATTATTCGGGTGAACCACCGAAATAATTTGATCTGAGAGTGATTACACGCCTCTCTGATCGTCCGGTAAACTGAAATTCCCCAACATTGGCTACATGACCAAAACGAAATGGAGGTCGATTACGTTAGATAGTTGGCAAAAATTCGATGTAAATATACGTTTGGTGATTGATTGGCTATATGTCTCGTGTCCTCTCTAGCAGCATCTTTGTTAGTTGGGCTATATGTTTCGGAGTTAACAACCTATTTCCGTAACATTCCAATGAAAGTCATTTTCTATATGTTGTATTGTTGTGCAGCAATTGACAACTCATGGACAACGTATTAATCAGTCAAACCCATTTTGACCCTCCATTAGGACATCAAGGTTATTGTCAAGGGTCTATTCAAAGCTCCAACAATTCAAATAATAATAATAAACTTGTTAACTTTTTTGAAACTTTCCTTTACCAATCAAATTTCATTAGACGTTATCATCAATAACTTACTTATATATAATGTTATATCACTAAGACTATACGGTGTGAAGAGGCTCGGAGATAGGGCGTTAAACGTCATGTGGCATCCACGTAAGCAAGGTGACGTGGTAAAAAAAGCATGGGGTTGTGTTGGATGTGGAAAGGGCCTCATCTAGTGTTTAAGAAAAAACTAATCAATCACAAACCTTCTATCACAAACCACCAATCAACTCGTGTCACATCACCAACCAAATTGCCCTCACACCGGTGAAGAATCCCCTGCCCACACACAACACCGTGGAAAACGTCAAGCACTGGGGGTTTGATGAGCGTGGACTGGCCTCCACACTAAATTTACACGTCCACACCGTGTTATCTAAATAAATAATTGAAAGTTTATTTAGGTTCTTAAACATCTACGCAAAAGAGGGATATCAACAAAGCTTTATTCTCCAAAATTTTAGTTAATGTTATCCCTTAACAAAACTTTATTCTCCAAAACTTTAGTTAATGTTATTATTTTTATAATTATTTTTCTTATTATATGCTTAATATTTTTGTCTAGCGATGCTAAGTATTAAGGTGTGCAAAATGGTATCTCTTCCCATGATATCGAGGGTTTGAGTTCGGCGGTAGGTGATGGTGTAGATTTGAAGTAAATAGATTGTTGTTTAAAAATGGACGTAAATGTCGGGTAAATATGATATTATAGTAACTAAAGCATGATCATAAGCTAATTAAAACATCATTAGTTGTATATATCTTAAAGAAAGTATGTGATATTATTGCAACAAAATAATGCATGTTATAGTAAAATAAATGGTTCATGCTTTGGTTTTATGTGCCGTCCTAAGGAGAAGGGAGTCAAGGGACTTGGTCAGCAAATTTCAATACTAATCAAGAGTTTATATACTTCTATTAAAATATAAAAGTAAATGAATCAAAGAAAGATTTATTAAACATCTTTATATTAAATATATATATATACTAGGTTAGAACCCCGTGTAATACACGGGTTGAATAAATGTAATTTTATATGTCAAATAATAAAAAATATATATTTAAAACCCTTGTTTATTACACTGGTTGAATAAATGTAATTTTATATACCAAATAATAAAACAATATATCTTTAAAAATCTCGTTTATTACATGGGTTGAATAAATGTAATTTTATACATTAAATAATAAAAAAAGTTATATTTTTAAAAACCTCGTATATTGTGTATTGTATGGGTTGAGCAAATTTAAATTTATATATTAAATAATGAAAAAAGTTACATTTTTGAAGAACCTCATGTATTATATGGGTTGAGCACATCTAATTTTATATACCAATTACTAAAAAGTTATATCTTGTTATATCTTTAAAAACCATGTGTATTATAAAACCTTTGGACTAAACTGACAAAATGACCCAAACCACAGGGACTAAAATAACATTTAACTCTTTACATTATATTAATTTATATTTAGTGTACACCCATTAGTTTTTTTTATTATATAGTATAGATATAGATTATTGAGTTAATTACATAGTTAGTCCCTGTGGTTTGCACAAAGTAACATACTTAGATACTAATAGTTTAAAATCACATTATAGGGTATTAACTTATCATTTTGTAACGTTTGGAGGTATTAACGTTATTTGTAGTTTTAAAATCACATTCTATTAGTACCTTAGTATGCTATTTTATACAAACCACATGGATTAATTATGTTAATACCCTAAAAGTTAATACATCCAAACGTTACGAAATGAAAAGTTAATACCCTAGAAGGTGATTTTAACTATTAGTACCTAAGTATGTTATTTTGGGCAAACCACATGGACTAACTATGTAATTAACTCTAGATTATTTATAATATACAATTAAATTATATTTATTAAACAGTTTACAAAATTTTATATTAAAAGATAACAAATATATAGTAGATCACTAATCTAATATGTATATTAATATGATAAGTATTATATTATATATTAATAAAATGATAACGTAAAAAGATGTTATAAATATTACAAAAGGGAAAAATTAAAAGAAAAACAAAAAGATTATAAGATTAAATTTTATATCTAGCGAAAAGTATATAAAAAATTAATATATTAATGTAATAGCAACCAAAACATTTATAGTTATCTTTTAATTAATATTAATTATAATTAAGTAGGAGATATAGATGAGAAAACTAAAAAATAGATTTTTTTAAAATATAACTTAAAAATAGATGGCTCCAATGAATGACATGTGTCCATTTATTGGTTTCTTTTATTATATAGTATAGATATATAACATTGAATTAAAACTTGGTCAATTAATGTTTTAACTATGCAAATTATAAACCTTGTTGAATGATAACTTCTTGAAATGAAATTAAGAAACCATACAGTCAATCAATCTTTGGATTTCTAGGAATTAGGGGTGTGCCAAAAACCAAATTAACTGACACATAACCGAATTAACCGATAAAACCGAACCGAAAGAACCGAACTAAATCATACCCGCCATAACCGAATCGAACCGACAAGAAGAAAAATCTTAGTTAGATTTAGGACTTTTCACCATTTTTTTAATATTTGATATTTTAGTATTTAGGGGTTATTTATTTCATATCATTTTTGTTGAATGTTTATTTGAATCTATATGATTATAACATATCACTTTGTTTGAATATTCTATAATAATTGGTATTAATATCATAGATTATATCTATTTTTAATACCATTCAATATACTAATGCATAAAAACATGTAATAACAATTTATTTCACGTTAAAAAATATCCGAGTTATTTTTAGGTAGGCCAAAATTCATGGTTAACCACCATAACCGACCCGCTATAACCTTCAAAACCGATTAACCATAACCATCATAACCAGTCGGTTATGGTTATAGTTATCCATTAACCGACATTGCGACTATGGTTTTGGTTTTGGCCAAAACCGACCCATGCACACCCCTTCTAGAAAGTAGGAACCGGATGTCTTATTTCTGATATTTTTTGTTATTTAAAATTTCTCTAATTCTAAAAGAGGGCCGGAACACAAATTGTTTTTAGAAAAAAAATGATCTTTGAAGAAACACTGGATAAAAGACCGGAATCAAATTATCCAGGGGTTAGGTTCTGCATAAAAAGGATTGGTTCTCTCTCGTTGATTCAAAGGGACAGACCTTCTTCTCCGATGAAAACTGCAAAACAGAACACCGTTAGTCTCGTCACGGGGAGAAGGGAGGTTCTCTCCGTGACCACACTCCGACGTGAGAATAAGTATGTGTTTATGAATAAGAAGTATTAGTGAAGTGAATGTAACTTGAAGTTCATACCTGAATTACTCTCATATTTATAGCCGGGAGTTTGGGCGGGAAAACCTGTTATTGAAATGTTAACGGAAGATACTAACTCCGTAAGCGGTTATTTCCTTTCCCGTTAATCTTCTAGATCTGACGTGAAAGCACACGGATCGCCATTTAGATCAACGGCTGGGGTGTTGCCACGTGGAAAGTGGGCAAGTGGAGGTTTCTCTCCAATTCCATGCCATCATCGTGATTTCAGGGTGGCCTGGGATGATGACACGTGTCCCAGAAGGTTATAACCGTCTGGTGGTGCACGATTGGATCTTCTAGAAGATTATTGCCATAATCCGATGTGACTCCTTATCGTGTGGGGTCAGTTTAGTAAATAATATCCAAGTCTGGGTATTATTTGAGTGGGAGTGTTTACTGGGATTTTTATCCCTTTGTTATGGAGAATTGGCGCAAGGACTTATAAATTTCCTTTTTGGCGCGCAAGTGTTGTTTGTTGTCTTTCTTCTAAACTCTCTTTGTAGGACCAGTGCGTGGCCGCGCAAGGTCTAAAGAGGGTTAAAAGACGAGGTTGTGGTATGGTATGAGGTTTTTGGGACCTAACCCCTTCAAGTCCCCCCAGTCTAGTGTTGCTCTTATGCAAATAAGTGGAGCACTGGACTATATGAGAGAAATGCTTATAGGCTTTTGGGCGCGAAAGTGGGGAATCTTCTATGAGAAGATACACTTTGCTCATTATGCTGATTTTTTGAAAATTTTTGACTTTGGGTATGAAAGGTACAGTAATAACTGTGTGACAGGCTGTCACTGTCAGATGTATATTACTGACCGTGTTTCATGCGCGCGTGAAGTTGCGTTTGTGTTATTCCCCACTCGCCCTGCCGCTTGGGTAACTGTGCTATTCCGAAAAAGGTGTTGTTGCAGTTACCTAGGCTATTTATGGCGGTGAGTATATAAGTTTGCTTGAGTTGCCTATTTTTGTTAATTATTACTTTCTTGAAACCTTCTTTCTCTCTTCGTCTTCCTTATCCGTTCTTAGAAAGAATTTGCAATTTCTTCCTCTTATGTCAACCGGAGATCATCACGAAGACTCTACTGAAGAAATGTATGCCGAACTTCCACCGTTAAAGTGGCCTAGGGCAACCTTTGATGGTTTGATTCGGAATCTCAGGTTTCCGGAAAACTGGGGTGCCCTGTATCCTGAAGAGGGTCAGACGGCGGCGGATACTCCGGCCGGGTATGTGACCTTATTTTGGGATTTCTTTTGTGTGGGTAACTTCCGTCTGCCTGTGACGAAATTCTTTCTTGAAATTCTTGAGTATTATCAGTTCCATATTTCCGAGATGCACCCAATCAGTATGGTTAGGGTTCGGCATTTTGAATTCGTGTGTCGTACGATGCATATTGAACCGACGATTCCTCGCTTTCGAGTTTTACATCAAATGCATTGCTCTCAAGGGTTCTATTCCTTTGTACAAAGAGCGTCGGCGAAGAAGATTTTGTTAAATCCCCCAAAATCATTCCATGACTGGAAGCAGAAATTCTTCTATATAAAGGCAGGAGTTATCACGATGAGGATGATATTTAGGGGAAAGGAAGATGTTCCTACTGAGACCATTCAAACTCCAGTTGACGAAAATTGGTATCAGGATCTGAAAGACGTTCTGTCCATTGCCCTGCCTGAGAAAGCCCTTGTTGGTGCCGGTATGAGTCTAAACTGGAAAATGAATCGAGAAGAGAAACCAGTTTACATGGAAGATGGCAAAGGTAAATTTTGGGTTTTGCCCTGTTTCTTCACTTTCCCTTTTCTCTTCTCTTTTTTTTTTTTTAAATTTACCTTTGCTTTTCCGTTGCGCAGTTGTTTCTTTATATGTTGTTGCTTTCGAGAGGGAAGGTAGGAAAATGACTACCTTTCCAAAGAAACCTGATGAAGAATTGTGGTATCTCCGCATTATGTGGTGGGAGAAGAAAGGTATGCGCCGTTCCTCTGACTCCTGGTGTGATTATGTGGTGGTATTTGATTCTTTGGAGGGTCTTGCGCTTGTAGTTATAAGAAGGCCAAAGCCGGAGCCAAAAGATTCTGCGGACATTCCTCCATCAAACCCAGATGATCCCATTGATTTAGAATCAAGTCCCGAGCGCTTGGTTCGGAAGAGAGCAGGAAAAAGAAAACAAAGTGATGCTGATGCTGAAGGTCAGCCTGCGAAAAAGATTCAGAGGAAGAAGATTACCTGAAGGGGTAACCTTGACGCCTTTATTGCAGAACCTGTTTCTGGTAAGTGTTACTCCTTTGTTTTCATTTTTATGCCTCAAGTTTTTTATTTATTTCTTTGTTCTTGCAGAAAAACCACAGTCTGCTGTTCTCACAGAATCATTACCTGTTAATGAAGAACTCCCATCTTCCCCTCCACGTGCCTCTGTTGCCGACCAATTAGAGAACACTGAGGTTCCTGAGCGCGAGGTGGAGAAGGCTGCTGGGAGTGAGAATCTTAATTCTGCTGGTGTTGCTGTGGAGGCGGAAAAAATTACTAGCCCAGAAGTTGTGGATGGTGCTGGTAATCCTGAACTTGCTGCGCATAATTCAGCGAAAGGGAAGACTGCTGAAGAGATCCCTTTTACAAATTCTCCTTCCAAGGCTTCTGGTTCTATGCTAGAGAATATTGAGAAAGTCGCTGTTGAAGACCAAGGCTCGTTCTCTGATGCTGACAAAAATTCTCCAATCCGCCCAGACGAAACTCCGGGGGATCATTACTACAGAACTTATTCGGAAAAGAATGCTTCTGAAATTCATGTCCCTGTTTGGAATCTAAAGAAGGGTGACACCTTCTCAAATTGGCGCGTATGCCGGGACTGGCTTCAAGGGACTTTTCCGCCTGGAGAAATTAAGTTCCAAGAGGGTCGTCTTCATGATCAGACTTATCATGCTTACCTTGAGGAGGTTGCTTCTTATACATCCACTACGCATCGCATAGTGCGTGAGTGGCACAGCATGCATAAGGAGCGGTCTGCTTTTAAGGTATCCAAGAAGAAAGTTGCTGATGATGAGAGCCGCGTTGCCCAGTTAAGGGCTAACTGGAAGCTGATCAGGTCAAGTTTGAGGCTGATCGAAAAACTGAAGAGTGGTCCGTTGCGGGCTGGAAGAGAAAGGCGGAAGCCGAAGCTACCCTTCTTTCCGAGGAGCGCAAGAACTGGAAGAAAATTTGTGAGAAGGATAATGCCGAAAAGATGGGTCTCCGCAATGTTATCAATAATCTTAAGGCTGAGGTTGAGAAATTGAAGAAACAAGATGCGGAGATCGACAAGTTGAAAAAGGAAAAAGCTGACGCTGAAGCTGCGCGAGATGAGGCGCCTTCCCACAGGGAACGAAGTGAACAACGAGAGGTACATGCCTGCGCCACTCTTGCTCTTAGAGATAAAGAGATAGAAGAACTTACCGCTTTGCTTTCTGATCAGGAACGCCTCAAGAAAGACTTGGAGCTTGCGCATACTGAGAAAACTGAAGCCTCCCGCCGCCTAGCCGAAACTGAAAAAAACACTAGAAAATTCGGAAACGGCGCGGGCAACAGCAGAGAGCGAGCTTGAACCTTTGAAAAGCGATATGTTATGGTTGAAAGAGCGTGGGATTGCCTGTGTAAGTTGTCTTTTGCCTGTTTTCTTTATGGAAATGTTTTGCGCTTTTTCCCTTATTCACCTTTTTTGTGTTTTTATAGGTTGCTGAATCAGTGTTGAATTCTGAAGAGCTAGATAAAACAGTTGCGCGATTGGTGGTCGTTGCGCGCAATGACGGGTATGCTCGAGGTTATGCAGAATGCTTGCATCATGTTGTCAATGCCTTGAAGGTTGATTGGGACACTAGTAAATCTGCTACTCATGGTGTTGATATTGGTGTTGCCTTTGCAGCTATGAAAACAGAGTTCGAAAATTTGCAGCTTCCTGTTATGGATCTTGTAAATGCTGCGTTGCAATCCGAAGATCACGTGGCGCAGCTGAAGGAAATTTTCCCCGATGAGGACGAAAATTTAGCGTAGGTTTCCTTTTGTGATTGTATTGAACAATTTCTTGTAGTTTGTTGGGATGTATATCCCCTTTTTGTTAATGTGCTGCCGCGCAAGTAACATGTATTGAAACACTGTCGTGTTTGATGGTTTTTTAAGGCGTATTGGTGCGCCAGGAATAGTATGATGTGTTTTTTTGTTTACAATATTTTGCATGGGTACAATTACTTTGTTTAGGTAAGGCGAATGAAGGTGGTATAAAGCTCATGTGTGAAAGTATGGTCTAGTGTGATGTAATCACTGACCGTTCATGAGACTTGTATTATATTTACCATAATGTTTTTGCGCTTACCAAAAGAAATTGCATGCACTTTGTAAGAAAAACACAAAAATAATAGAAACTTTGTTGTTTATTCCAGGATAAGGCGCAGAGGCCGTAACAAAGTCTATTAAAGATAATTACACTGGACTTAACATACACTCTATTTCCTGCTTAGACTTGATAAACTGTAGAGTCTGTTTCGTTCTGCAAGGAGATCATAGAGTTGCTGCTTAATTTTTCGCTTTTTTACTCGGGCCTTCTTCGCCTCGAGTGATCTGTTTTATCTCCTTGCGCACGTTTTGTAGTAGGTGAGTGAGCTCACCACTCTTAAGCGCCTTCTCTATCTCGGTGCGCAAAGAGATGCAGTTATTGGTGGTATGACCATTGTCCTTGTGGTAATCACAATACTGACTTGGGTCCTGTCCACGTTTGTTCTTCATGGGTGGTGGAGGCTTAAACTGGTAATCCTCTGTACTTAGAACTTCTGCGGGAGTTTTGGTTAGGGGAGTGTAACACCCCAAAAATGTTTAGTATAATAATAAGCGAAAATAAACAAAGAAACATAGTTAATGAAATATGACAAATGGTAGTTAGTTTATGGGAAAGCCTAAATTAAACACTCTTTCTAAGTGGGAGGGTTCAATGTGTAAGTAATAAATTAAAATGTTTTAACTAATAAATAAAAATTGAAAGAAAACACCCATATATGGGTTCTGGTCTATTGTTGGATCTGAGTTTGTTTTTTATTGTATTTTCGTTTGAGATTAAGATGGAAATGAAAGAGTTGTGCAGCGGAATTTATATGAAAACAAACTTTGCATACAATCAAACGAGAGTATTGCTTTGATCAAGACATTTTTAACAAGGAACCGAATGATTGAATTATCTTTCAACAACGATTACAAGTAATGCTTGAATACAAACTCCCCCTCAGCCAGAGCTCAGCGTTTGTTCGTGCAAAGAAGACGGTATTGCGAGAGCTAATAGAACAGTACAAAGTACTGAACTATTTATAGGCACTAGCAAACCACTGAGCATCTTTAGCTGACATCACCATGAAAGTGACATCTAACCTCCTAACAAACTCTAACCTCTGATCTATACAAACACTGATGTACTAACTACTGCTATTACAATTCATTACATAAAAGACACTTAAACAGCTGCTGCATCCTTCCACTGCTGTGAACCCAGCAGTGCTTGTCCGGATCAGCAGTACTTGACTCAAGGCAGTAGATTGAATCAGCAGAGCTTTGGTCTTCCATCAGTCTTTGACATTGGGCAGAAGATGCAAGGCAGCAGTTGTATGTCAGCACTTAGTAAGATCAGCAGATAGGAGGTCAGTAGATATGAAACCACTTTCAAGGGGAGAGATTTGTATGAACCAACTGTAATCGTCTGCTTATTCTAGATCCACTGCTCTGATCCAGTTTTGGCTTTAATTATCTGTTCCTCTGATAGGGTTCAATCCCAACAATCTCCCCCTGGAACAGATAATGCCAAAACTCTTCATTATTTGTGGAAGACTTTATTGCCTCATCAGCAGTTCCCTTATCTGACCTTTAAATTGTAATTCGAAGTCTAGGGCATCTGTATCTTCATCATCCCTGCTAAGTGGAAGATCAAGGAGATCCTGCAAATCTTCAAGACTCAGGCCAAGAGCTTGTTCCCTTGATATTTTCTCCACTACTCCACCAGACCTGAGCAAAGTCAATACGCAGGTCTGTTTGTCAGTTTCCCACTTTAGTATTTTTGAGTCTGGTGGGTTTCTTAGGAGATGTTTATTTGCAGAAGTATTTGGTGAGGCTGGCCTATTCATAGCTGGCTGAGCAGCACTTGCAGATTGTTCCAATTCAAGATCTTCTTTTATCATTACTTTCATGCCTGCTTTTACAATGGCATCTCCAGCTAATAGATCTTGAATTGTTTCCATACTCAACTAGTTTTTGCTCCTTCTTTTGTAGATGGCAGCACCAGCTGGAGCAGTGGTTCTTTTGATTTGTAGCTTTGGTGGTCTTTTTGAGACCTCTGCTTTGGAGTAGTCAGGCTTTTGTGGAACTCTTGGATATTTCTTTCTAAGTTCCTCTAAGCTTTTATAGGTTGCCCTGACTCTATCTTCTCCCCACTTTGTCACTGAATTCTTTGGCCCATAATCAGCTGCAATCAGCTCCTCTTTCATTCTCTTCAACTATAACATCTTTTCAGCTTCAAATTGTTTAAACTTTTCAGGAGGAGTCTGCTTGACCTTATTTTTAATCATTCCTTGAATCCTGGCTGCTTCTTTTTCAAGCTCAGGAATGGTCCAGTTTTTGTACATGTGTTTCTCCCCCTTGTATTTCTTGTAGGTCATGATGTTCTCAATGTAGTCTTTTCTCAAGGACTCATCTGCCCTTTCTGAAATTTTCTGACATACATTTTTTGCAAATCGCTCCATAGCATTGACCTGTGAGAGTAAAAACTGATAGTTTTGTTGAAATTCTCTATCAGATTTCCCTTTTCTGTTTTTAATTGCAATATCCTCTGCTTGTTTGGCCTTAAGTTTCAAGTATTCTTCAATATTGTTAGGCCTGGGATATCCTGCAATTGATGGCAAACTCCTTTTGGCTGGGTCATCCTCATAATAAAAGGATTTGATTTCTTCCCTGACTGCAATGAGTTCTAGAGGAAATGAGACACCAGCAGGAGGTAGTGATTGTGTAATTTTGGCTGAAGAGAGAGGTATGGGTTTTGGAATAGTGACAAGTGACAGGGATTTTGAAGATGGTGGTGGTGAAGTGTCATCATCTTTGAGAATTAGCCTTCTCCTCTTTGTTTGAGGAGGGGCTGATGATGTTTTGGATGGAACAGTGGTGGTGGATGTAGCGACAGTGGTTTGTGATTGACTAGCAGTTGTTGAAACAACTGGTGTTTCAACCACTGTTGTCATTACAACAGATGTTATAACATCTGTTGTCTTCTGCTGTTTATCAGCAGGTGAAAGTGGTGGTGATGAAGTAGTGGTGTGTGTTGAGGTGGTGTGTGTTGAAGTGAGAACAGATGTTGAAACCACTGAAGTATCAGCAGTAGTTGATACAGCAGGAGTTACAACAGCTGTTTGAGTGGAGGTTGATGTTGATGGCTTTTGGATGGTGGTTTTGGAGGCTTTGGAAATCTGGATGGGATGGACTTAGGTTTCCTTTTTGTCTTAGGATTTTTGGAATCCTTTGATCCAGAACAACCTTGCTCATACAGTTCCATGAAAGCTCTTTTCTCCTCATTCCACCTTGAAACATCCTTTGCCATTCTATCTCTTTTTACACTTGCTACTCCTTCATCAAGTGCTTCTTGAGTAGCATCAACCTTCTTACTACCATCTGGCACAGGAATTTTTCTGGTCATGGCATCCTTTTCAGGTTCAATGTAAAGTCCATCATCTATTCCTTTCTTCTTCCACTCCTGAATTTTCTCCCCCTTTTTGGCATTATCGTCTGGGAGTTGATCAATGAAAAGTACTGTTGGAGGAGCAGTGCCAGTGGTTTGCAGGATCTGAGTTTTGAGAGCCTTCAGATCAGCCTGAGTGTTCTTGAACCTTGACTCCATTGCATTTCTCATCTGTTGGACATGTTTCTCATGTTGCTGATCTGCTAATTGTGCTTGTTGATGGAGAAAAGGTTGAAACAAGTTCCAGAGCTCATTTGTAGCAGGTGCCCTTTGTGGAGCAGGTGCTTGAGGTGGAATAGCAGTTGATTGTATCTTTTTTACTTGTAACACCTGTTGTAGCATATCTTTGAGTTCTGCAACAGAGTTATCAAGTTTTTCAATGCGATCCGTCAATTTTTGGTACTTTAAATCATCACCCAAGTGAATGAGATCATCTGATTTCCCACTAGCAGTGGTTGTATCAGTGGTAGATGTAGGGAGTATACTCCAAACATTAACCACTGATGCCCCTTTTTCTTGGTACTGGGGTCTTCTTCCTTCAACACTTGACAACCTTTTGATGTTGCCAGTAGGATAAATAAATCCACTGGTGGTTGGCAGAGGTGCTATAAAAGGAATTGCCTCCAAGGAAGTCTTATTAATGTAACCACTGTCCAACTGTAAACCAGTGGGTTCAACAGTTGTAGTGGCTGCTTCACTTGGACTACCACCAAGAGTTACTTGTAACTCAAGGGGTCTAACCTCCTCAGGTTGTGTTGGTGGGTTAGCAAAGATTGATACATCAGACCCAGTCAGTTGTTGAGGTATATTCTCATTGATAGGTGATTGAGAAGGACTGGTTAATGCCTGGTTCAAATCAATTGCATCCAACAGTAGTTTAGTTGGTGGGGGAATTGTGGATGTGAAGGATGGTGTAGAAGATGGATTTGCCCCGGGTATTGAGCTGTGGATGATAGAAACGAGTGTTTCCAGAGCATCATGATGTGGAGACCCTATTTGTACAAACTGTTCTTTTTGTGAAGAAGCAGGAGGAGTTTCGGTTATGGGTTGAGATATTTGTACCAACTGCTGTGAGGAAGTAGCAGCAGTGGTTTCTTGTGACTTTTGTGTTGTCACTGGCAGGAGCTCTGGTATCTCATCCTCCAGAGATGCCTTTTTGATGGTTTTGGGGGGGTTTTGTGTTTTTCTTTTTGTTGGCTTTTTGGTGATTTTAGGTGTGGGTTTCAAAACAGTTGTGCTGCTGCTTTGATCACCTTGAGCAGTGGGCTCAGCAGCAGATACCTGAGGAGCAGTTGTAACTGCTAAAATCTGCTCAGGCACCTCTGCTTGTGTTTTGCAAGGTGCTAACATTCTTGAAAAAGTTTCAGTTGTTAAACTGTTTATTTGAGTAGAATCACCTTGGTTTATTACTGCTAAATCATCCTTACTGAATTTCTTTGCAAAATAGTAACTTAAAAACCTTGGAAACAGTAAGAATGATTTTGTTTCAACATTATTAACCAAATCTTTAAAAATTTCCCGAGAATAGTTAAAATTTTCTTCTTGAAGAATTGCATATCCCAGATTTTGAATCTTTAAAGGGATTTCATTGAAAGAAGTGGTTTTGTTTGAAACACATAGTAGGAGGGTATGAAATAAAAATCTGGTTGCAGATGGAAAATAACCTTTTTCTAATGTAATTTTCTTCATCATTGTTGCTTCATACCCTCTCTCAATGAAGTCAGTTTGTAACTCGTTTTTAGTGAAAGAAATTTTACCTTCCTGATCACCGAGTTGAAAGACCTCTGAAATGGATTGTGGCGTGATTTGGACAGCTTTACCCTTTATAGAAGAGTTTATGGTGGTTGCAGTGTCTCCTTGTTTTTCAAGGGTTGCATTCTTCCAGAACTCCCTTTGGGTCGCCAAATAGATTGGTGCATCGGCGGTGAACAAAGTTTTGTACTTTGATTTTGCCATGATGTCAATGATGGAATCGAAAACTTTGGTGGTTCCTGGTTTTGTGAGAAGACCCAGGAGATTATGAGATGGTTTATGTGGAATTTCAGTGGAGATTGCCTTTTGAGAGGCTGTTTTCGATGAGGATTTGGATGAGGGTTTTGAAGATGACTTCGATTTTGTCATTTTGAAGATGAATGATCGAAGAAATTGGTGGAAGATGAGATGAAAAACTGCTTTGAGAAGAGAATTTTTAAGAATTCAATTCGACAATAAAACCCTGTTTTGGTGGTGAGTGGGGGATTTTATAGGGAAGAAAGTGAATACTGAGGTGGCAGCCGTTACAAAAGGTCTGACCAATATGTACTGCCCACGTGACAACCCCTGGTGAAAGTGAAGGACAGTACTTTTGTGAAAGTGACTGATGAAGGCAGTGGTATGAAAGCAGTGGATGATTTTCACTATCAGTGGATAGCATATCAGTGGATAGAACACTGCTTTCGAACAACAGAGTTTATCAAAGGAATGAGAGAGCAGGGATTGACTTTCAGCAGTGGACAGACTTTTGAAGTAAAGCAGACTTTTGAACAATCAGTGGTTAATGGCATACTTTTAAGGATTTTAATGAAAAATATCATTTTTAGCTATTTTTAAGGATGGAGTTTTGATTTTCTGAAAACATTTTGTTGCTTTTATTCATAGAAAAACAAGATGTTGCTTGTTATTCCATGTTCAGCATCCCAATTCTAGAGACCAAGCTTTCAAAAGTGGCAGTATCAAGTGCTTTTGTGAGCACATCTGCCAACTGATCTTTAGTTGGGACATGATGCAGAGAAATCAAACCTTTTTCATAGCAATCCCTCACAAAGTGATGTCTGATGTCGATGTGTTTGGTGGTTGAATGGGAAACTGGATTTTTGATGATATTTTCTGCTGCCTGACTGTCCAACATGAGTGGTGTCTTTAAGGCAGTGATACCAAAATCCAGCAACTGATTTTGAAGCCACAGGAGTTGGGTTGTACAGCTTGCAGCAGCAATGTATTCAGCTTCAGCAGTGGATGTTGAAACAGCTGCTTGCTTTTTGCTTTGCCAGGAAACTAAGCAACCACCTAGAAACTGGCACCCTCCTGATGTGGACTTCCTTGTGGTGTGACATCCAGCAAAGTCACTGTCTGAGAAACCTGAAAGCTTGATGTTCCCATTAGCTGGATACCAGATACCAAGTGTGGGAGCACCTTTTATGTATCTGAAGATCCTTTTTACAGCAATGAGATTTGATTTTCTGGGAGCTGATTGACTTCTTGCACAGACACATGTTGCAAACATGATGTCTGGTCTAGATGCAGTTAGGTACAATAAAGACCCAATCATGCTTCTATAAAGTCTTTGGTCAATCAGCTCATCCTTTTCATCAGACATGACCAGCTTATTTGTTGCCATGGGTGTGCTGCATGGTTTACAATCATTCATATCAATTTGGTTAAAAGTTCTTTAGCATATTTGCTTTGATGAATGAAAGTTCCATTTTGCAATTGCTGTACTTGGAGACCAAGAAAGCATTGCAGCTCACCCATTGCACTCATTTCAAACTCAGCTGTCATGAGTTCTCTAAACTCTTCACACATTGAGTTGCATGTGCTTCCAAAAATAATGTCATCCACATAAATCTGGACAATCATTAAATCCTTCCCTCTCCATTTTAAAAACAATGTTTTATCAATGGTACCTCTTTTGAAACCATTTGAGAGTAGGAAGTTGGAAAGAGTTTCATACCAGGCCCTTGGTGCTTGTTTCAGGCCATACAAGGCTTTGTTTAGCCTGTAGACATGATCTGGATAAAATGGATCCTCAAAACCTGGAGGTTGACAAACATACACCTCTTCTTGAATTGTACCATAGAGGAAAGCACTTTTGATATCCATTTGAAACACCTTCATATTGTGGTTGACAGCAAAGGCCAGGAACAGTCTGATGGCTTCCAATCTTGCAACAGGGGCAAATGTTTCATCATAATCAATCCCCTCTTCCTATCTATAACCTTGAACCACAAGCCTGGCTTTATTCTTGACAACAATACCCCTTTCATCAGTTTTGTTCTTGAAGACCCACTTTGTGCCAATGGGACTAACCTCTTCTGGCAGTGGTACAAGCTCCTATACTTGTTGTCTTTTAAACTGTTGGAGCTCCTCTTGCATGGCTTCTACCCAGCTGTTGTCTTTCAGTGCCTCTTGGTACTTGACTGGCTGATGGAGTGATAGAAAACCAGCAAAAAGACAAATGTTTTGGGTTTGGCTTCTTGTGAGCACCCCTTCATTTATGTTGCCAATAATTTGATCAGGTGGATGAGATCGCAAGAAGATTAAATCTCCTTGGTATGGTATGATGGCATTGGTTGGTGAAGGCTACAAATGTGTATCATCTGAGCTAACCACTGCTGGGGACTTTGATGATCCAGCAGTGGCTTCAAAAGGTGGTGGAATAGGAGGTAATGAAGTGGACACCTGCTGACTTTTATCCACTGTTTGAGGACTTTTGTCAGCAGTGTTTGAGGATGTGGAAGCAGTGGTTGATGGGCTACTTTGGTCAACAACTGTTGAGGTAGCAGTGGTTGAGCTTTGACAACTGTTTTGAACAGCTGGTGCTTTTCCCTTTGTGGCAGACCTTTGAGGGATGATGATTTCATACCCATAGTCTGGTGTTGTATCCTCTGATGGACCTGCGCTGTTAGTCTTGACAGCGGTATTTTCAAAAGTAAATTTTTCAAGATCAAACAGATCTGCAGGGTTTGCTGGGATTTTCATTGATGAAAGTTCATTGAACTTAACATTCAAAGTCTCCTCCACTGCCTTGGTCCGTGTATTGAACACTTTGTAGGCCTTGGCAGTGGTTGAGTATCCCAGATGATAACCACAATCAATTTTGGCTGCAAATTTTGAAATGGAATCTTTTAAGTTCAAAATGAAGCATGGACAGCCAAACACTTCGAAGTATGAAATCAGTGGTTTAATTTTATACAGAATTTCATAGGCAGTCTTTTTGTGCCTGGGGTTTATTAACACTCTGTTCTGAACATAGCAAGCAGTGTTTACTGCCTCTGCCCAGAAAGTTAATGGCAAACCTGAATCTGCAAGCATGGTTCTGGCAGCCTCAATCAGAGTTCTGTTCTTCCTTTCCACTACCCCATTCTGCTCTGGTGTTCTAGGGATGCTGTACTGCCTTACAATCCCTTTCTTCACACAGAAGGCATCCAACTCCCTATTTTTGAATTCTGTGCCATTGTCACTCCTGAAGCTTTTCACTGGAAGGTCAAATTGCTTTTCAACCTGTGTTACAAAGTCTTGCAAAATGCCTTGGCAGCTGCCATCATTGCACAATCACATTGATGATCTTCTTCATCATCAGCTTTCACCTTCTTTTCACCAGCCTTTTCTTCTTTCTCTTCTTCTTTGTCCTCTACGGACCATGGATTTGTCATTGGTTCAATCAGGGTACCTGAACTTTCTCCCAACAGTAGTTCACCAGCCACAGCAGTAACCACTGCTTCAGTCACCTCTTCCACTGTTTCAAAGCTCTGCTGTTCCTCCTCAGTTTCAACCCCCTCCTGTATTGACTCTAATGCCATCAAACAAAACTCATCATGAGAAGAATCATTAGAAGCATAGAGTGCAAAATTTTCATCACTAAGGTCTTCAGGCATACTGCTCCAGTCAACAAACCCTTGAGTGAAGAAACTTTGTTGATCTGGTTGTGCTGCTGCTGGAGCAGTGGTTTGAGGTGCAACAGGTTGCACTTGTACCTGTGGAGCAGGGGTTTGAACATATTGGATTTGTGGAACAGTAGTTTGGACATAGTGTACTGGCACAGGGGCAGCAGCATAGTGAGCAGTGTTCACTTGAGCTGCTGGGGTATACTGGGCATAGTGCACGGTGCTTTGGTTTTGAGGTCTAGGATTTGAGCTAGGATGAGTAATTATGGGACCAGTAGTTTGACTCCTACATTCCCTAGCGAAATGTCCCAACCTATTACACTTGTAGCACTTGATTTTCGATTTATCCAACCCAACCCTTAGATTCCCATGCAAACCTGGGAATTTTCGCCCTGTTCTTTTGTAGAACTTGCTAGTTCTAACACTTAGCAAAGCCAGTTGGTGCAGGATGTCCATTTCCTCTAAGTCAGTGGGATCAAAATGTTGCAAATCATTTAGTTCAAAGCTTAAATTGTCTGACATCTGGTTTTCGTTTGCAGTGAATGCATAACTAGCAGAGTGAGGATCAGGGTTGTTAAAATTTGCACCAGCAGTTATGTCAACGAAGTGATCATAACCCTGATCCTTACCACTGCTCCCAGATTCTTCTTGACCCAGAAGAGCAGTATTACCGAAAGTGTAATCATCGGTAACTTTTCTTGACTCTTGTAACCTCCTTTTCTGGTTCAACTCCCTTTCGTAGGTCAGGAGTCGACCGTGGAGTTGGGTCAAGGTCAGATCCTTGAATTCAGGTGAGTTTCGGGTGACAAAAGCTATGGTGTCCCATTTTTCTGGCAGTGACCTGAGGAACCTGCTATTTTGAGTTGAGTTTGTAAAAGTGGTGTTAACAAGCCTCAGTTCACTGATGAGACAACTGAAACGCTCAAATTGTTGCGTTAGTGATTCACCTTTAACGTAGCAAAATGTTTCATACTGTTGGTTCAAGATTTCCCTGTTGTTTTCTATGACTTCTTCAGTTCCCCCAAACTGTTCCTTAAGTGCGTCCCATAATTCTTTGGCACTGTTACAGTGTAACAGTCCAGCATATATCTCATTGGGCAGCGCTGATGCTACGATGCTAAACGCTTTAGCATCTAGTTCGATCTTTTGAAAGTCGGTTTCGGTATAATTTTCAACTGGTTTTGGAACGAACTTTTTAGCATCTTCAGCGCTTGGCACTGAAGGAACATGGGGACCATAAATGACAGACTTCCAACAACCTGTGCTTTGTTGAGCAAGGATGTGACCCATCCTTCTCTGCCAGATGTTGTACTCATTTCTTTTTAGCATAGGTGGTTTAAAAAGTGAGCCGATGTTGTTTTTATCATCCTGAGATTGTGACGTCATTCTTGTTGTTTTACAGACACTGAGAAATCAACTTTACTGGTGATTAATCCTTGCTCTGTTTTTCAACGGACGAACAAACGATCAGTATCAACTGTTATGAGCTGAACTATTTACGTCAAAATGAGTGTTAAATCAAATTTGACTGTCCAAGCTCTGATACTAATTGTTGGATCTGAGTTTGTTTTTGATTGTATTTTCGTTTGAGATTAAGATGGAAATGAAAGAGTTGTGCAGCGGAATTTATATGAAAACAAACTTTGCATACAATCAAACGAGAGTATTGCTTTGATCAAGACATTTTTAACAAGGAACCGAATGATTGAATTATCTTTCAATAACGATTACAAGTAATGCTTGAATACAAACTCCCCCTCAGCCAGAGCTCAGCGTTTGTTCGTGCAAAGAAGACGGTATTGCGAGAGCTAATAGAACAGTACAAAGTACTGAACTATTTATAGGCACTAGCAAACCACTGAGCATCTTTAGCTGACATCACCATGAAAGTGACATCTAACCTCCTAACAAACTCTAACCTCTGATCTATACAAACACTGATGTACTAACTACTGCTATTACAATTCATTACATAAAAGACACTTAAACAGCTGCTGCATCCTTCCACTGCTGTGAACCCAGCAGTGCTTGTCCGGATCAGCAGTACTTGACTCAAGGCAGTAGATTGAATCAGCAGAGCTTTGGTCTTCCATCAGTCTTTGACATTGGGCAGAAGATGCAAGGCAGCAGTTGTATGTCAGCACTTAGTAAGATCAGCAGATAGGAGGTCAGTAGATATGAAACCACTTTCAAGGGGAGAGATTTGTATGAACCAACTGTAATCGTCTGCTTATTCTAGATCCACTGCTCTGATCCAGTTTTGGCTTTAATTATTTGTTCCTCTGATAGGGTTCAATCCCAACATCTATCGAACAAGAGAGAAGGGAAAGGGGTGAAACCCTAACTTCAAGAAATCAAGAATTGAATCTGAATTCATAGGATAATCCAGTGCATGAGCCCTTAAATTCGAATAGCCAACCCCAATTTCTGAAGTGGTAAGTTAAATTTTCTGAAATTAGGATTTGTTGAATGAGGGGTTCAACCCAATCTTGAATTCTTGTGTTTGCATGTGAGAAATCCGAGTTAGGATTACCTTCTAGAACAAGAATCATGTTTGATTCTAGGATATTTGAAAGATTTTATTAAAAACCCATTTTATGAAATTGTGATATGAATAGGATGATCAAAGTGATTATAGATATGTGAAATCTCGAAGTATGGTGATGTTGTAATGCTTGAATCATAGAAATTTTATCTAGGGTAAAATAAAGATATGAACAAGGATCGATTGTGGATGAACTATAAGATGAACTAGTGGAAATTCATGCCTTGTATGTTTGTAAATAATGTTTGTAATTATGATGAACGCCAAGTGTTTGATGAAATGCTTAAAAGAATAATGTGTATGATTTGAAAGATGAATGAATGAGATGTTGATGTACTAAATAAACGAATGAATGTGTGGTTGTAGGCGTGAAGGAGGAAGGTTCCAATACTAGGAAATCGGAAGGTTCACAAGATCGAGGTACGCTAGTGTACACCATACTTCTATTTTTTTATGATGTTGTCATATGTATAATAATCCCAATTGTATTATGTCGTTATGTTAAAATTGTAAGAATTGAAATCTATGGTCGTTTGAAAGTAAAAGTAAGATCTGTCATAAACGGATTATGAGGAATGAATAAGTTACGAAAGATAATGCATCATATCCGGTTCTTTCTAGTCGAACCGGGTATGGAAGGTTAAGTATGTAACGAATGAAAGTTTACTCGATCCGTCTTCTCGTATTGGAATGTAAGTGTAAGAATGTAAAGAATGTAATTGTTCGTCATGAACAAATCGAATGAAAGATATGTTAACGATACAAGTATCTGTTATTAGCGGGTATGTTATGAAAGGTATATTCAACCTCTATTATGAGGCAAGCAAGTAATGAACCGTCTAACGGTTAGTAATGTAATGGAAAGTGTGCTCGCTCCAAGATCGCCAACGAGGTAAAAATTTAAGTTTTTGGTAAATGTTAGCATGTGTGATGCGCTTGAGATATAAAATTTAAGTTAAGTACGTGAAAAAGTATACATGGGGTCGATACGGGAAGTTCCAAGAACCGTATGGCTGGAAACGGACCCGAGAAAGGAACAAATCACCCGTAAAACGAACTGCAGCAAATCAACAACGGACAAGCCGTCGCCGACACTGCTACTGTGCGTCGCTGACGCCCTCAAATGGGCCGACGGCTTAATACGCTATCTACGGGACTTTTCAGCTGACGCACTAATTTAGAATCCGTCGCCGACGGACGTTCCGACCGTCGCCGACGCCACGCATAAAACACAGTCGCTGTTTTGTTTTGTTTTTCGTATTTTGAGTTTCTGAATTGTCTGAATGCCTATTAAATGTTTATGTAGGGTCTATATAAGGCCAAATAAGATATATGTAACCACCATTAGTGGTTACGATGGAAAGAGATTGTAAAAGTCGAAAGTAATGTGTCGTATGACACGAATGAATGATGAAAGTTTAGAAAGGGAGTAAAGTTTAAAATGTAAGAATGCGAAAAAAGTAAATACGGACTAATGAACTATGATGTATTGAAAGCTTGTGATTTGTACTAAATGTAAACATGACAATGTGTAGATGGTTGATGCAAGAAACGTTAACGATGATGATGATACGGCTCGTCAAGAAGCATTTAACAGTAAGGTCACAGAGGTGGCAGAAGGGGTTATGCATGCTAATCTTCCACGATTAGCTCAAGAAGTAGAAAGTCGGGTGTTGGGAGTTATGGATGCCATGATGACTAGCAAGATTGAAGTACTGAAATAACTAATTGAGGGATCTAAAGGTAAAGGCAAAGAACGATGGTGCACGTATAAAGACTTCATGGCGTGCAATCCTGCAACGTATGATGGTAAAATCGATCCGATCGCATGCCAAAGATGGATTTCAAACATAGAAGCGGTATTTATACGAAGTCGGTGTGATAAGGAAAACCAGGTGATGTTCGCTACTGGTCAGCTCATTCTTCCGGCGAAAGATTGATGGGATGCGCATAGCAAGGAAATAGGTGAGGATAGACTCCAAATGATGACTTGGAAAGAATTTAAGGAGCCCTTCATGAGATATCATTGTCCTTAGTCGGCTATTGATAAGATTCAGGAGGATTTCTTACGCCTCTGACAGAAGAATGAGATGATAAATGAAATATCAAACATTTCATGGATAAGATGAAGTTTTGTGGAGATTTTGTGAAGACTGAAAGGATGAAGATAAATCGTTTTTATGGAATACTAAAGGCAGAATTTAGGGAGTTCATCACTCCCTCAAAATGTGAAACCCTTGACGAGCTTATCGATTTGGCACGGGATAGAGAAATAGAGATTAAGAGGCAAGAAGAACGAGGTGAAAAGAGATCCAATGAAAAGGGGGCAAGTTCGAGTCCTTCCAAGAAGGCAAAATTTCAAGACCACGGAAGGAAAGATAAGTCGAAGGGTGGTATTACTCCTTGCAAGACGTGTGGAAAGCTTCATACTGGGGAATGCCTTCTGGGTAAGAAGGGGTGCTATAAATGACGTGAAGAAGGGCATACTTCCTACAAGTGCCCTAGCAACCCGAAGACATGTTTCAATTGTTTCCAGAAAGGGCATGTTAAGTCGGAGTGTCCTAAACTCCAACAAGGATCAAAGAAGGAGGGAAAGAACGAAGAAAGCTCTAAGGCGAAAGGGAGGATGTTTCAAATCACATCCGAAGAAGCCAAGTCCCATCCGAATGTGGTCTCAGGTATCTTTCTATTAAACTCCATACCGGTTTATGTTTTGTTCGATACCGGAGCCACGATGTCCTTTATTTCAAATGTAATCGTACAACATCCTTCATTTAGGATTGAACGAATGCCGATACCTTTAGAAGTAGAAATAGCCGATAGTAAGAACAATGTGTTACGCGAGATTTGTAGAAATTGCAAATTCATTATAGAAGATAAAGAATTCGATATCGACCTCATACCTATGGTTTTAGGGGAATTTAAAATGATAGTAAGTATGGATTGGATGGCACGACACCGTTTAGAGATTAATTGTGAAAATAAGGTAATGCTTGTCCAATCTCCAAGTGGAAGGCAATTGAGTATTCAAGGGGAGAGAAATGTGGAAACAAAATTATGCACCCTTGTTCAAGCCGTTAAATACGTACTCAATGGGAGTAGAGCATACCTAGCTTATGTAGTAGACGCTCGACAAAGCCTCCCGAAGCTTGAAAATGTTGAGGTCGTGAACGAATTTCCGGATGTATTTCCAGAGGAATTGCCGAGACTCCCTCCCGAACGAGAAATAGAGTTTCGTATCGAACTGAATCCGGGTGCGAAACCGGTTGCGAAGGCCCCTTATAGACTGGCTCCCACCGAGAGGCGGGAGTTAATGGCACAATTACAAGATCTACTAGATAAGGGCTTTATACGCCCGAGTGTGTCGCCTTGGGGAGCGCCTGTCTTATTTGTTAAGAAGAAAGACGGATCGATGCGCATGTACATCGATTACAGAGAATTAAATAAGCTGACCGTGAAGAACCGCTACCCTTTACCTAGAATTGATGATCTTTTTGATCAATTACAAGAGGCGAGTTGGTTCTCTAAAATAGACCTGCGTTCGGGGTATCATCAAGTTAGAATACGGGAAGAAGATATTCCAAAGACCGCGTTCAGAACCCGATATGGGCATTATGAATTTTTAGTCATGTCCTTTGGATTGACGAACGCACCGGATGCGTTTATGGATCTTATGTACCGGGTATGCCGACCCATGTTAGATAAATATGTGATCGTGTTCATAGATGATATTCTAGTATACTCGCGAAGCAACACTGAACATGCGAGACACTTGCGTAAAGTACTTGAAATTCTCCGTAAGGAGAAACTTTACGCAAAATTCTCAAAATGCGCCTTTTGGCTCAGAGAGATGCAGTTTCTCGGCCACGTAATAAACTCGAAAGGTGTCTTGGTTGATCCATCGAAGATTGAGGCAGTAATGAAGTGGGTTTCCCCAAAAACTCCAACTGAAGTAAGGAGCTTTCTAGGCCTTGCTGACTATTATAGGAGGTTTATACAAGATTTTTCAAAAATAGCGTTACCCTTAACGAAGCTGACGAGGAAGAAGGAAAGGTTTGTGTGGGGCAAAGATCAAGAAGAAGCCTTTCACGCGTTAAAAGAAAAGTTGTCTAGTTCTCCGGTCCTAACACTCCCAGATGGAACGGAAGATTTGGTAGTCTATTCAGACGCTTCACATCAAGGTTTAGGGTGTGTTTTAATGCAAGGGGGGAAGGTTATCGCGTATGCATCGAGACAACTTAAACCCGCATGAAGGAAACTACCCAACTCACGACTTAGAGTTGGCGGCAGTAGTTTTCGCCTTGAAGATCTGGAGGCACTATCTCTACGGTACAAAATGTACAATTTACTCGGATCACAAAAGCCTCAAGTATTTCTTCGAGCAAAAAGACTTAAATATGAGGCAACGGAGTTGGTTAGAACTTATCAAAGATTACGATTGCGATATCCTTTATCACCCGGGAAAGGCGAACGTGGTAGCTGATGCGTTAAGCGAAAAGAGTATCCACCTCCCATTCAAGTAAAATCCATGAAGATGATAGTTACGCCACGTTTACTTGACATGATACGAGATTCCCAGATAAAGTCGCTTGGAGCAGAAGACCCAAGGAAAGAAAGAATGAAAGGTATAGCCGATAAATTAGAAGAAAATTCGACCGGACTCAAAACAAGATTCGGTCGAATTTGGATACCACGATTTTGCAAAGTCAAGACCGCTCTACTCGACGAGGCTCATAAGTCACGATACTCAATCCATCCCGAGGCAACCAAGATGTACCGGGACTTGAAAACCAATTATTGGTGGCCGGGTATGAAACGTGATATTGTAAAGTATGTCTTGAAATGCTTAACATGCTCCCAAGTGAAAGCAGAACATCAAAAACCATACGGGGAGTTACAAACCTTGGAAATTCCAGTCTGGAAATGGGAGGAGTTAACTATGGATCTGGTAACTAAACTTCCTAGAACGAAAAAGGGGCATGATGCAATATAGGTAATTGTAGACCGACTCACAAAAAGTGCCCACTTTTTACCAATTCGAGAAGCTTACTCTTCGGAGAGGATGGCGGAAATTTATAAGAATGAGATCGTATCACGACACGGGGTGCCCGTGTCAATCATTTCAGATCGGGATACTAGATTTACCTCTCGTTACTGGCAGAAGTTTCATGAAAGTATGGGCACAAAGCTACACATAAGCACAGCCTATCACCCTCAGACTGATGGTCAATCAGAACGAACCATCCAAACACTTGTTGATATGTTAAGGGCTTGTGCCTTAGACTTTGGCGGGAGTTGGGATGACCATTTACCACTAGCAGAATTTTCTTATAACAATAGCTATCATAGTGGTATTCAAATGGCTCCCTATGAAC
Source organism: Helianthus tuberosus (assembly GCA_030545235.1). Lineage (NCBI taxonomy): Eukaryota > Viridiplantae > Streptophyta > Magnoliopsida > Asterales > Asteraceae > Helianthus > Helianthus tuberosus. The sequence goes on from JARYGA010008338.1 coordinate 32,233, forward strand.
TATTATACGGGAGGAAGTGCAGAACTCCTGTGTGTTGGGGTGAAGTTGGACAGAGAGAACTTGCGCCAAATGACTTAATAGCAGTAACGAATGAAAATATTGATTTGATTAGAGCTCGACTGAAAGTAGCCCAGGATCGGCAAAAAGCTTATGCGGACAAGAGAAGGCGTCCTATCGAGTTTCAAGTTGGAGATTATGTTCTATTGAAAGTATCACCATGGAAGGGTATAATCTGCTTCCGCAAACGGGGTAAGTTAGGTCCTCGTTATATCGGACCGTTTAAAATCTTGCCTCGAGTTGGAAGGGTTGCATATCGATTAGAATTACCGTCTTCACTAGACGAGATCCACAATACCTTCCACGTGTCACAGTTGAGGAAGTGTCTTGCGGATGAAACAGCATTAGTGCCTCTTGACGACATCGAGTTGGACGAGAGGCTAAATTATGTCGAAAGACCAATAGCCATTAAAGACGTTAAGGTGAAGAATCTTCGCAACAAAGCCTTTAGACAAGTGTTGGTTCAATGGCAACACCGAAAGGGTTCGGAACTTACATGGGAGGCGGAAGATGAAATGAGGAAGCACTACCCTTTTCTCTTCGGTATGTAAACGATTAAATTGTTATGTGTCCAGGTTTCGGTGACGAAACCTCAATTAAGGGGGTAGACTTGTAACACCCCAAAAATGTTTAGTATAATAATAAGCCAAAATAAACAAAGAATTTAACATAGGTAATGAAATATGACAAATGGTAGTTAGTTTATGGGAAAACCTAAATTAATCACTCTTTCTAAGTGGGAGGGTTCAATGTGTAAGTAATAAATTAAAAGGTTTTAACTAATAAATAAAAATTGAAAGAAAACACCCATATCTGGGTTCTGGTCGATCGAACAAGAGAGAAGGGAAAGGGGTGAAACCCTAACTTCAAGAAATCAAGAATTGAATCTGAATTCATAGGATAATCCAGTGCATGAGCCCTTAAATTCGAATAGCCAACCCCAATTTCTGAAGTGGTAAGTTAAATTTTCTGAAATTATAATTTGTTGAATGAGGGGTTCAACCCAATCTTGAATTCTTGTGTTTGCATGTGAGAAATCCGAGTTAGGATTACCTTCTAGAACAAGAATCATGTTTGATTCTAGGATATTTGAAAGATTTTAGTAAAAACCCATTTTATGAAATTGTGATATGAATAGGATGATCAAAGTGATTATAGATATGTGAAATCTTGAAGTATGGTGATATTGTAATGCTTGAATCATAGAAAATTTATCTAGGGTAAAATAAAGATATGAACAAGGATCGATTGTGGATGAACTATAAGATGAACTAGTGGAAATTCATGCCTTGTATGTTTGTAAATAATGTTTGTAATTATGATGAACGCCAAGTGTTTGATGAAATACTTAAAAGAATAATGTGTATGATTTGAAAGATGAATGAATGAGATGTTGATGTACTAAATAAACGAATGAATGTGTGGTTATAGGCGTGAAGGAGGAAGGTTCCAATACTAGGAAATCGGAAGGTTCACAAGATCGAGGTACGCTAGTGTACACCATACTTCTATTTTTTTATGATGTTGTCATATGTATAATAATCCCAATTGTATTGTGTCGTTATGTTAAAATTGTAAGAATTGAAATCTATGGTCGTTTGAAAGTAAAAGTAAGATCCGTCATAAACGGATTATGAGGAATGCATAAGTTACGAAAGATAATGCATCATATCCGGTTCTTTCTAGTCGAACCGGGTATGGAAGGTTAAGTATGTAACGAATGAAATTTTACTCGATCCGTTTTCTCGGATTGGAATGTAAGTGTAAGAATGTAATTGTTCGTCATGAACAAATCGAATGAAAGATATGTTAACGATACAAGTATCCATTATTAGCGGGTATGTTATGAAAGGTATATTCAACCTCTATTATGAGGCAAGCAAGTAATGAACCGTCTAACGGTTAGTAATGTAATGGAATGATGTAGAACCATGTTAGAAACGAATCGGTGTATTAAATTACTTGTGTTAGTGATGAAATACTAACTTATTTGTTTATGTTGAATGTAGGTAAATCCTCGAGCTAGGTGACTTGGCAATTTGGAGCGAGCACACGCACACATTATGACCATTAAGCGCTTCCGCTATTTCGTATTAATGTTTTGGGTCAAAATGTTTGTTTTGTATAACCTTGTCTGTAGCTACGCTTTTTAACACTTGATGTTATGGTTCTTAGTCGTGTCTAGTCGAACGGGTTGTAGACTTTATCATGTTGATGATGGTTAAAACAGGGATACACTCGTCTTATGGACGGGTCATGCCCAAATTTTGTTACATTTGTGCATTAATGATTTTGGTATCGTTACCTTGAATTGTGAAAAGATTAGGCGCTTCTGAAAATTTAAACTTTAAGTGTCTTTGGTCACCATTTTTATTAGATATGAACGCGGACCTTACAAGTTGGTAACAGAGCTTAGGTTTGAGGGATTCGAGCGTATAATGTGATGCTTGAACTCAAACCGACAGCTCATTTGAAAGTGTGTTCGCTCCAAGATCGCCAACGAGGTAAAAATTTAAGTTTTTGGTAAATGTTAGCATGTGTGATGCGCTTGAGATATAAAATTTAAGTTAAGTACGTGAAAAAGTATACATGGGGTCGATACAGGAAGTTCCAGGAACTGTATGGCTGGAAACGAACCCGAGAAAGGAACAAATCAACCATAAAACGAACTGCAGCAAATCGACAACGGACAAGCCGTCACCGACGCTGCTACTGTGCGTCGCCGACGCCCTCAAATGGGCCGACGGCTTAATACGCTGTCTACGGGACTTTTCAGCAGACGCAATAATTTAGAAGCCGTCGCCGACGGACGTTCCGGCCGTCGCCGATGCCACGCATAAAACACAGCCGTTGTTTTGTTTTGTTTTGTTTTTCGTATTTTGAGTTTCTGAATTGTCTTAATGCCTATTAAATGTTTATGTAGGGTCTATATAAGGCCTAATAAGATATATGTAACCACCATTAGTGGTTACGATGGAAAGAGATTGTAAAAGTCGAAAGTAATGTGTCGTATGACACGAGTGAATGATGAAAGTTTAGAAAGCGAGTAAAGTTTAAAATGTAAGAATGCGAAAAAAGTAAATACGTACTAATGAACTATGATGTATTGAAAGCTTGTGATTTGTACTAAACGTAAACATGACAATGTGTAGATGGCTGATGCAAGAAACGTTAATGATGATGATGATACTGCTCGTCAAGAAGCATTTAACAGTAAGGTCACAGAGGTGGCAGAAGGGGTTATGCAAGCTAATCTTCCACGATTAACTCAAGAAGTAGAAAGTCGGGTGTTGGGAGTTGTGGATGCCATGATGACTAGCAAGAATGAAGAACTGAAAGAACTAATTGAGGGATCTAAAGGTAAAGGCAAAGAACGACGGTGCACGTATAAAGACTTCATGGCGTGCAATCCTGCAACGTATGATGGTAAAATCGATCCGATCGCATGCCAAAGATGGATTTCAAACATAGAAGCGATATTTATACGAAGTCGGTGTGATAAGGAAGACCAGGTGATGTTCGCTACTGGTCAGCTCACTCTTCAGGCGAAAGATTGGTGGGATGCGCATAGCAAGGAAATAGGTGAGGATAGACTCCAAATGATGACTTGGCAAGAATTTAAGGAGCCCTTCATGAGATATCATTGTCCTCAGCCGGCTATTGATAAGATTCAGGAGGATTTCTTATGCCTCCGACAGAAAAATGAGATGATAAATGAAATATCAAACACTTTCATGGATAAAATGAAGTTTTGTGGAGATTTTGTGAAGACTGAAAGGATGAAGATAAATCGTTTTTATGGAATACTGAAGGCAGAATTTAGGGAGTTCATCACTCCCTCAAAATGTGAAACCCTTGACGAGCTTATCGATTTGGCACAGGATAGAGAAATAGAGATTAAGAGGCAAGAAGAACGAGGTGAAAAGAAATCCAATGAAAAGGGGGCAAGTTCGAGTCCTTCCAAGAAGGCAAAATTTCAAGACCACGGAAGGAAAGATAAGTCGAAGGGTGGTATTACTCCTTGCAAGACGTGTGGAAAGCTTCATACTGGGGAATGCCTTCTGGGTAAGAAGGGGTGCTATAAATGCGGTGAAGAAGGGCATACTTCCTACAAGTGCCCTATCAACCCGAAGACATGTTTCAATTGTTTCCAGAAAGGGCATGTTAAGTCGGAGTGTTCTAAACTCCAACAAGGATCAAAGAAGGAGGGAAAGAACGAAGAACGCTCTAAGGCGAAAGGGAGGATGTTTCAAATCACATCCGAAGAAGCCAAGTCACATCCGAATGTGGTCTCGGGTATCTTTCTATTAAACTCCATACCGGTTTATGTTTTGTTCGATACCGGAGCCACGATATCTTTTATTTCAAATGAAATCGTACAACATCCTTCATTTAGGATTGAACGAATGCCGATACCTTTAGAAGTAGAAATAGCCGATAGTAAGAACTATGTGTTACGCGAGATTTGTAGAAATTGCAAATTCATTATAGAAGATGAAGAATTCGATATCAACCTCATACCTATGGTTTTAGGGGAATTTAAAATGATAGTATGTATAAAAAGGATTGGTTTTGCATAAAAAGGATTGGTTCTCTCTCGTTGATTCAAAGGGACAGACCTTCTTCTCCGATGAAAACTGCAAAACAGAACACCGTTAGTCTCGTCACGGGGAGAAGGGAGGTTCTCTCCGTGACCACACTCCGGCGTGAGAATAAGTATGTGTTTATGAATAAGAAGTATTAGTGAAGTGAATGTAACTTGAAGTTCATACCTGAATTACTCTCATATTTATAGCCGGGAGTTTGAGCGGGAAAACATGTTATTGAAATGTTAACGGAAGATACTAACTCCGTAAGCGGTTATTTCCTTTCCCGTTAATCTTCTAGATCTGACGTGAAAGCACACGGATCGCCATTTAGATCAACGGCTGGGGTGTTGCCACGTGGAAAGTGGACAAGTGGAGGTTTCTCTCCAATTCCATGCCATCATCGTGATTTCAGGGTGGCTTGGGATGATGACACGTGTCCCAGACGGTTATAACCATCTGGTGGTGCACGATTGGATCTTCTAGAAGATTATTGCCATAATCCGGTGTGACTCCTTATCGTGTAGGATCAGTTTAGTAAATAATATCCAAGTCTGGGTATTATTTGAGCGGGAGTGTTTGCTGGGATTTTTATCCCTTTGTTATGGAGAATCGGCGCAAGGACTTATAAATTTCCCTTTTGGCGCGCAGGTGTTGTTTGTTGTCTTTCTTCTAAACTCTCTTTGTAGGACCAGTGTGCGGCCGCGCAAGGTCTAAAGAGGGTTAAAAGACGAGGTTGTGGTATGGTATGAGGTTTTTGGAACCTTACCCCTTCAATCTTTTTTTCAGCTTTAAAAAGTAAAAAAAAAAAAAAACAATATAGATGTAACTGTTTTGTTTCTCACTAATTTAGTAATTTCGTTACATCCACATAAAAAGTGGATATATTAGTTAATTTTTCGTTTTTATTTATATAAACATACTCATGTGTAAATTATATACAGAGATAACATAACCTACACATGTAGATCACGATACAAATTAAAACCCAAATGAACAAAGTACATTCATCATTTCATATGAATGTGTATATAAGAGGCATACAAATTATAATATAATATATGAAAAGTGAACATTTATAAATTTGGTCTCACAATAATTTTGTATTATGTAATTATCATACCCTATTTGAAAAATACTAACAAGTATTTTTTTCAATAATAATACTAAATCGACACATCATATCAACTCATCATTTGAATGTAATTACTACCAAAACAATAATACTAAAGTAATTGATAAATAAGTAACTTTCCCGTTAACTTTATTAATTAGCCTGAAAACAACTTACACATATTAAAATATAAACCATGTCACAATACGACAGATATGAATCAACATGTAACAATTTAAATTGCCGGCTAATGTTAAAAAAGAAAACCACAATGCCCCTAATACCTCATCTAATGAACATCTATTTGCGTACATGAACAAGAACAAGAACAAACAACTCAAATGAAAAAGAACATATGAGCAATTATGGGAATGTAGATCTTGATTTTTATTAATACAACAACTTCATGTCACAAATGGCGGATAAGCGGCCGGTTTTTTCATCGTCACAGCCGGAACCACCATTTTCGAGTCATGAAAAGCTTCCAAGTTCAATCATTGCGAACAAGTATTTATGGGTAACTTTGGTTGTTTGTTGTTTCATCCTCTTTGTTTCCATTGTGTTATGTTTATGTAATAAGAAAAAGGTTTTAGCGCGATTCAAGCGAATAAGGGAGACCAAGAAAGGTTAGTTAAAATGAGTTAATAGTTTTTATCATTATTCATGCATCCCTTAATTATGTGTTTAATATTAATCCGATTTTGTGGTTTTATGCACGTAGATAAGATAGATGCTGATGAGTTGATGTTGACGAAATTTCAAGTCGAAGAGCTTGAAACCGCTACAAATAATTTTGCTGAAGAGTGTTTGGTGGGATCGGGTGCATTTGGAAACGTGTACAAAGGAACATTTGAAGGGGATGTAACCCTAGCCATCAAAAAGGCGCGTGATGATTCCTACACAAGCATACAAGAATTTCGAAATGGTAAATCCTATCACTACTAAAATTTAGACAACCAAAACCGTCTCTAAGGTGCATAGCGATGAATTATGCGACAATTTTGGTCGTGAAAATAATGTCATCGCTAATCACTTTTTGCGACCTTTTATCACGCTTCAGTTTTTATTAGTTAATCATTTTTTGTTACTTAAAATAGAGGTAAAGCTAATCTCGAAGGTGAAGCATCCGAACCTCGTTGGTCTAGTAGGCTATTGTGAAGAAACCGGTTCGTAAACCCTATCTTTTATCGTTAAGTCTATAATACTACCATTAATTGATATACATCGTTGTTTTGAATCCGAATACAGGAAGAAAGGGAGTGCAAATATTGGTTTACGAATACGTCCCGAATGGATCATTGCTTGAACATATTGTGGGTATGTTTTAAATAAAAAGCCATTTAACGATATTTATTGGAACATATATTGTGGGTATGTTTTAAATAAAAATAAAAAGCCATTTAACGATATTTATTGGAACATATAAGTCTTGATTAGCCCTAACAGAAAAATGTTGTTAAAAGGTAGGGACAGAAAGCCCTTAACATGGAAGCAAAGAGTAAATATAGCCATTCAAGCTACTAAAGGTAAGCATGTATCTTTACAAGCAACAAAACTGAACCAAACCGAACCGAACCATATGTTACTTATTTGTAATGGTTCTACATTCATCGTGATATTTTTTTCTCATTTTTAGGCATCTCCCATTTACACGAAGGGATTAAACCAAGTATAATCCACCGAGACATAAAACCGAGCAATATTCTCATTGGAAATGGGTTCGAAGCCAAAGTTTCAGATTTTGGGTTAGTTAGATCGGGCCCAGTTGGGGATAACTCGTATGTTAGTAGCCAAATCAAAGGGACACCGGGTTACCTTGACCCAGCGTATTGTACAAGCTTTCATTTGAGCCCGTTTAGTGATGTTTATAGCTTTGGAGTTATTTTATTACAACTCATTGCGGCTCGACCAGCCGTTGACTCCAATAGGAGTCGCTCCAATTATCATATTATCGATTGGGTAAGAAAGATTCCGGTTTGATTGAAGTTTGCATTTTGAAAGAAAAAAAAAGTACATATGGGTGCAAAAAGATTAAGTTGGTTTTTTAAAAAGTTTTGGACAGATTATTTTATTATATTTTTAAAATCATTAATTTGTATTTGAACTTTTAAAATAATACAGAAAGTTCATTAAAATAATACATATACGTTACTACACTTTTAAAATGATTATGCAAGTAAAAAATTACTAATTACGTTTAACTGCAAAGTTTGATTTACACAGCTGGTTTTAAGTTGCATCCTGGATTGAACCGTTTGGATGGTTCGGTCATTTTAACAGCTTATCAACACTTGGCTAAAATTAGACACGATTTGAAATCTACTATTTTAGTTTTACTGTCTCGCTTTTGTCTTGTATGCGTTATAGGCTTGCATTGTACAACATATTACAACGCATGGTAATGTACCATACAAGCTTCCAATAAGATAATACAAATACGCGACACATAAAATCAAATGATACCGCCGACCCTCCTAGATGATTTTAAATTGGCTTGTAGTTAATATATTATATTAAATTTATGTAAATAATTTAGGAATTAAAAACGTTAAAATATAAATATATATATTTTCTCCAGGCGAGGCCTCATTTGGAGCGAGGAAATGTTGAAGAAATCTTGGATGCAAATCTATTGCTAGAGCCATGCAACATGGATATCATGCTCAAAATGGGACGATTGGGCCTAAGGTGCGTTGTCAAAGAGCCCAAACAAAGGCCCACCATGAGACAAGTATACAAAGAGTTAGAGACAGCTCTTTGGTCAGCTAATAGCAACGTTCCGCGGCAAGTGACACCGCGGTCTTCAACGGAGTCCGTCAGTGGTAGGTCATCGGAACTCCGAAAGGGTCACGTGATGGATCACGATAGTTTGGTAAGTCTAGATGGTGTTGGGCTTCAAAGATTTCGTGTAGACATTGATAGTCTCTCTTTTCAGAGCGCGAGCTTGAGATGTTTAGAACCCGATAATCTTGTTTTTCATGTTGATGACGAGGGTAGAGCCGTTGATGAGGAATTGAGCTTTAGTATGGATGAATATTTGAGTATACCCCGCGATTGATATACAAGATTGTATAAAAAATGTTTTTGTTAATTATATAAGTTGTGTTTTTAGTCGTTTGTGGTTATATTAGTGTTTTTAGTTTGTGATTATAATATAGTATGAATTCGACCAATGGAAAATAAAACATTATTATGATAGCAATCTAAATGTTTAAATGAAACTACCTAGAAGGTATGTTGAAAAGAATGACTAATTAGACCCATTCAGCTCATTTGGTGATTAATATGACTAATAGTGTTCGTTTCATCGATTGTCATGGAATTGGAATGGGAATTCGCGCATAAATTGAAATTTGATTTGTAATTTAGGTGTGTTTGTTTTGCAAAATGGAATGAAATTTGGTTGTAATTAGAATATAGATTCCCTTCCTTATAATGTTGTTCAGTTACAATTCATTATTTTTTTAAACCAACAAAATAAAGGGTGAAATCAACATTCCAATTCCATCAAAATTCCACTCCATTATCTGAAACGTACACTAGTGACTTGGTAAATCATAGATGCATAATGTTTCCGGGGTTAGATATCATGGGAAGAGGAGAAAAACGCCACCACGATTGAAGACACCCCAGGGGTATGAGACCATGAGTTGTTGCAACCTATGATCATCAATTCAGGGTTTGAAACCCCGTAAGCTCCATATGTGAAAGGTGATGGTTTTGAACCCCACAAATGATATGATATTATGATATGCCATATAGACACCATAAATGAAAAAAAAAATCTAAAATATTTTATCTTTGATATATTGTAGCTGTTTCTTCATCTTTGCTACAATTTTACTATAGTTTTTTTTTTTTTTTTTTAATTCAGAGTTGGTGTCTAATTGTAATTTGGTATGCTTATTAAAATTTAGGATCAATGCATTATTTATGTTTGTTCCAGTTTTTAAAATTTAGGATCAGTGCATGATTTGTAATGAGTTTTGGTTTTAAAAATTTTGAAGAGATGTCTAATTTGAATTTGTTACGACTTTATGGTCAATACCAAATTGTAAGAAAAAAGAGATTCAATTTCAGTACCTCGACTTGCTAAAACAAAAAAAAATAATACTATGCTGAAATGAAATAACGAAAGCTAGAAAAAAAAGCCTGGCCACAATTAACATCCCTAATATGATTTCTAAATTGCAACCCAAGTTAAAGCCAAGGTCAGTAGGAGTGTAGGATCACCAAGGAGGTACCAAGTGAACATGCCCAAGTCATTAACGCCTTTGAGGAACAAATGAGTTGGAGTCCACCTCAAACCAACCAATCATATTTTTAAAATTAAATTTTAGATAAGCCACAACACAATTGTTAAATGACGGGTTAAATAGGTGTTATGGACTAAATTCATTGCAAGGTATGTGACTTCTCCCACATAAGTTGTATGAGCAACTAATGTGGGGTTTATACTTTATAACCCAAATGACACCATTTCCTACTAAGCTAGTCTTTTGGGACCACTTCAACCAGTGGCGAACCCAGAAAATATTTGTTGGGGGTGCGGATGAGGTGTTCAACCATATTTTCAATGAGTGCATTCGGTTTTTTTTTTTTCCTAAAATATACACTAATTTTTTTTTTCAAGGGATGCGGCCGCCCACCTTGGCCAAAGGGGGTGGGTCCGCCCCTGAGATCAACCATTTGGGTTGTAACAATAGGGTCCGATATGCCAATAATCTCTAGATAAAATGATGGAAATCTTGCATTTCTCTTAGGAAATGCAGGTTCAACTCTCATTTGGTGGTGCAGAGTGAGACACTGGTGGGCAATGATAGGAGACTCAGGGAAACCTGAGTTCGATCCTTGAGTTAAACGGGTTTTCGCGGTAATTTCACCGCCGTGCCTTGAGTTAAACGGGTTTTACCGGTAATTTTACCGTCGTGCCTACGGACGGGTGGGTTATCGGGGTTTCCCCATAATTGGTGGTGGACTCGGGTTACTCTCGGAGTACTCCATTTGGTCAAGTAGGTGCCTCGAGAGTGCTCGAGATTGATTCCGTTGGCTGGTTGGTAAAAAAAATGCTAGGGTCCAATGTCCACGTGGCAGAAATGCAACTAGAACAGCAAAACAAAGAGAGAGAGAGAGAGAGAAAGAGAAAGAGAGAGGTGAAAACTCAAAATATTTCAAAATCAATCTACCCGCCTCTCACATAACACCATACGGTGCGGGGTTAGACCATGCGTAGTGGTTATGGTGAATAATGCCTCACCCTTGGGCGTTGTCCGCCACGTGTCGTCCTATTCAGCAAAGGGGCGTTTTGAAGAAATGGGCGTAGTGGGACATGCTCCCCCCATTGGGCGTTGATCAACACGTGACACTCCCATAATTACCAAATTATTTTTTTTAATGTTTAAAACAAGTAACATGTTATTGGCCAAATGTTTTCATCTTAGGCGTTGATATAAGAACGTCTTATACCATTTTATCCAAAACAACGCCCAAGCCCCAAGGGGGCCACATGTATGGCGTTTTGGGGCGTTAATTTCCAAAAAAAATGCCCATTTTTGATACCACTACGGGTGGTCCTACTGCTACGGTGGCGCCTGCTTAGGGAGGCCTCACTTTGTTTGGTGCAAATCGTCATCTGCCCAATCGGAACACCAATGTTTTAAAAACTGAACCGGACATCGAACCAGACGATTTATTGGTTCACTGATCGAACCGCTTCAACCGGTCGAACCGGATTTAAAAATCGGTTGATGTCATATATAATACATATATGCACATGTGTATATATAATTTTTAATTTTGTAATAACTATATCTAACTTATAATAAAAAAAACTCGAAATAATGCCACATGACATTATCTCCTTCAACCTCACAAAATTTTATTTATATTTGTTTTTAATTTATATTTATTTAAAAAAATTCTTTTAATAGTAATATTAATTAATAACAAATATATAGATATCACTTATTTTTATCCTTATCTTTATCTAAAATTAATAAATAACTTCAATTTTGCAATTTAGACCCTTTATTTATTTTTTTTATTTTTAACCCAAAATTTTTCATTTTTTGCAGTTTAATCCATACTCTTTTTTATTTTCAATTTTGTTCCAACATACTCTTCATCTTTTTCAATCTTTTCGTTTTGTTCTAAATTTTGTGAGTTAACGCATCGCAACGTGCGTGCGGGGTTCAACATTTTTTTCGTATATTTTTTTTCCTGTTTAACTGGCACGTTGCATCACATCTATTTTTCTGCGTTTGATAAGTTCGTCTAACACGCGGGTCCTGGATGGACTTAGTTATTTTTTTTCTATGTTTTACGTTTCGGTTTAATTTCTCAGCAACGAGCGTGCTTGGTTCAAAGATTTTACGTTTGTTTTTCGCTCGGCGTTATTTTTTTCTCGTTTTTATTTATTTTGTTTTTACGAGCTTTTCCGGTGTTGGTGGTCACTGACAATGGTATAATATTGCTACTACTTAATACAGTTTTATGACAATCGCTACAACACAGGGGCTTAATACTATTATATATAAATAGTACAAAGTAAAACATAAATAACAAATTTGAAATTTGAAACAACAAATAAATCGTTAAATGAGAGATAATACAATTTTTTTTGGAAGGTGACTTTCAATGTACAGGACCTATTGGTCACCGGGTTCATGTCGAAGACATTCCTCCGTCAGCCCCGCTCTTCCGGACGCGATGTTCGATCGGGCCCCGGCCGTTGCGCAAGCTGACTTCCGCCCGGAAACCATACTGCCCCCACACGAGAGACTCGTTGGGGTAACAGCTGGGTAAAACCGGGTTAACCTCAAGACCGCATCATGCCTCGGTAGGAACGATCCATCATTGGGACGTCCTCCCCCATAACGCCGCAGCCGTGGATCAAACCGGTGACCTCCAAAGAGAAACCGGCCCAACCCCACCACATGGCACCAATTGTGCTAGGGGTTCGGATTAGAGATAATATACAATTGAATATTCAAATTTCAAGTTTCAGAAAAAAAACAAAAGTAACACTCGAGTAACTAAAATGTCAGACGTCTAGTCACAATTCACAAACCTTCTTCCAATCTTCCTCACCTCTATTTTCACTTATCAATGTATGGTGTTTGAATGGTATGATTCAAACAAGGGGGTGTTTGGGGTTCCTTCTATTTCAACTTATTGACTTATTTGAGGCAAAAAGGACTTTTCAAAGTGTTTGAAATTCCTTTGTGTGTGAGTGAACAAGTCAGGAAATCCTGACTTATTACTTCTCAAATAAGTTGAAAAGTCATTTTCAAAAGGAAAGCCAAACATGCACAAGAGAATGGTAAAGAATTAAAAAAAATTGTGATTGGTGACTATATACCGAAAACATTCAAACAATCGGTGACTCAAACAAATGGGGGTGGTTCCCCGATCGGTGAAAGGAGTCACTGAATCCACTCCCCCAAACCATACCGTGTACCCTTAAGTTTTTTAACTTCTTTTACTTTAGTTTCATTTACAGTGTATCTTATGCTCCAAATTTACCATCGGTTTCCATCTCCATTTGGTTATTGATTGCATCTAACGGTTAAACCTACCTCCATCCTCACCTCTATTGGACTTACCGGTTGAACCGGCCGAATCGCCGCACCGGCGAACCGCCCAAAGTCACGAACCGGCCGGTTTTTTGTGGATTTCGAAAACAGGAGTAACCGGTTACCAAAGGCCTGGTCTATTCGCACACGGCCTTTGTCTTTTTGCACACTCAAAGCGCCCCGCTTTGGCCATAGCGGGGCGCTTTGGCCATGGTCAACAGACAAGGACTGACTTTGTCAGGCTGCTGCGCGCTCTGTTCTGTTCGCTCTCCAGAGTGGGTTTGGGGGAGGCATTGGATAACAACCTCCAAGCTCTACATGTATGAAATGCCCATGGTCGACGAACACAACCGCAACCACCTGGTGAGGTTCCTCAACTTCGTTTGGCCCGCCCAGCAAAGGGAAAATTGTATCGCTCCCACGCATGTCGAAGGTGTGAACAATCACACCGTATCGTTGGGCAATAAGAAACCCCGTGTCAGGCATCGTCATGTAATTTTCGATATCTGCTCGTCCCACCCCCTTGAAATCGACCCGTCTAACCAGCGCATCATAATGTCCTACGTTTTCCGGATCGAAAACCTGCCTCCAAAGCGATTCGTTCGTACGTAACTCCTTTATAAGTTGTTTCCGGATCATCAAATATGAATTTTGTTTCACTCCTAACCCAACAGCCACCGATCGAAACCCACAATGACCATCTGGTTTCACGTCCTTTATTCTAACGATGTATGGATGGATCACTTCGGGAATCTGAGATGCGTAGTTGCGGATCGCTATATCCGTCTTAGGACCGAGCTTGATCATCGGGAAATCAGGGTGTAGGTTGATCGGTTTGGTATTCTTTTGTCTTCTAGAATCTTCGGGTGATATGTACGAGCTGTGACGGGGATGATCGTCTGAGGCCTCGACCCAAGTTTCTTCCGACGGAATGTACGAGCTTTTTCTAGCGGCTTCAACCTTTTTTTCTTCCTGCGTTTTCAATGTTGGGCGACCACGAGTTTTCTTCAGAACAGCAGGAGGTTTTTTGTTATTGTTCCCTGGATTGAGGATTTGCTGAAACTTTTCAAAGAAGCTCCTTTTCACTTGAGGGGGTGTTGGATCGATCTGTTGTTTCAATTTTTCAAATTCCGCGTCTACATCGATATCCTCTATCTTAGTCTTTGCAGGCTTGAAGTTAAGCTTCTTCCAGAACACGTCTATGTGTGTGATACGGATTTGCTGACCTGTGGACGAAAACAAATTAGGTGGCAAAATCATAACGAGAAAGGTCAAATATATTAATTACCATGATTTTCCAACTTTTCCAAACGACAGGCACATGGCAAACCACAGCTGGTAAAAAGTTGGCAACCACAGCTTGCACCGTAGGCTCTCAACCCGTCTTCCTTACGTTTTAGTTCCCTACTCAAAAGCTCAATCGCATATATTGAAACCTTTCTGAGAATATATGCAAGCATGGGCTGATTCTTGTGGTGCGTCATCACTTTTCGGAGGCTTGTTTCAAAGCTACCACTAATCTCGGCGTATTGTCTATCAACAACATGATCAACATACAGTACAAGTTTATCCAGTGTGTTGCGATGACTTGGAAAGTGACTTTTTAGTGTTGCATGCATGCCCTCAACCATGTTGGTCGTAGTTTGGTGAAAGTTGATAGTTTTGTTAATCCAGCAAGATACAAACTTTTCACGGTACGGATCCAACCAGGATTTCTTCAAATAATCAAAAACCTCTAAAATTAAAAAAACGTAAATAGTCAGTTTTTGTTATTATATAAAATTTGAACATAATTATGTAAGAAACACCCACGTTCACGGTCATCTTCTTTCAGCTGTGCTTCAAGGTTTTCCAAGTTATACCTGTATATTTCCTCGATCGTAGACTCGCACAATAACCAAAATCTACGTGCGAATTCTTTCCACTCATTGTCAGAGAATTTATTCTTGTTGTTCTTATTAATATTTTGTTGAATATGGAACCGACAAAGATACTTATGCGCTTTTGGAAAAACTTGTTCACACGCGTTCATTAGCGCAAAATCCCTGTCTGTTAAAATCACACGCGGTTCCATACATCCTACCAGCATAGACTTGATCCTCTGCAACACCCATAGGTAGTTCTCTGACTTCTCAGCGGAAATTACCGCATAAGCAGCCGTAAACGATTTGTTTGTCGACGTCATGCCTACGACCTGAACAAATGGCAGGTTGTACATGTTCGTTTTGTAGGTGGCGTCAATCATTAGCACATGCGGGAAGGCACACCACATAGTGAATGATCTTTCGTGAACAAAGAAGACATCTTCAACTTCGTTCGATATCTCATTCGTGCGCATGTAATAAGTGTAATTTTTTTCGAGAAGAATGTTTTCAAGTTTTTGCATCGGAGACTTACCGACATTTTTTTCGGCGTTGATCTTCTGAACAGCGTTGTGTATATCTTTCGGAATAAGCTTTCTAGCCGGATTGTTTTTTGTCAGCGTTCGCCAGATACTTTGGTTGGGAATGTCTTGCTCTGCCAGCTCCTTAACCAGTTTTTTATCCTCTGAAGAAAGCATTCTCGCATACGCGTGACCCTCTAAGTGTTCAATAGGAGTGTGGTTATGCTTCGCCTTCGTCACCTCGATCCTCCAAACACTTCCGGATGATTCCGAAAACCCGATCATCTCGAACGGGCAGCCTATTTTCTTGCTACCCGTTTTCCTCTGTGTAGCTATACTCTTATGCTCCCCACCAAAAGTACATTGAAACCAAATCTTATAATTCTCTCCTCTTTTATTCGACCTCTTAGTCACAATGAGGTAACCGTTGTCTTTTGCCGTGTCTTGTACCCAACGCACCAACTCTTTACGTGACGAAAAGGTCTGCGTTGTATCAAACGAAAACGTAACCGGGTAACAGCCTTCCTCGTCAACAGACACATCCCCCGGCTCACCATCGTCACCGAGGTCCGAATATACTTGATGTTCAAAGCTCGGTTGACAACCGTAACTGTGGTTTGGATAACACTCCGGCTGTACAAAGTTGTGCTCGCCACCGTAACCGAAATTCGAATAACCTTGTAAGCTCTGTTGACAACCGTAACTGTCGTTTGGACCACACTCCTGCTGTACAAAGTTGTACTCGCCACCGTAACCGAAATTCGAATAACCTTGTTGTGCGTAAGGGTCCTCCACAGGGGTATTCAAATCAAGCGTCACCGTGTTATCACGATAACGAATGCCAGATACAACCTCTGCCTCCCTCAAGTTGGACGAGACCGGTTTCTCATACGAGTCAGAAATAGCGGTCCCCTCGTAAGAATCAGGAACAACTGACTCGTCAGAATATTGACCGAAAATATAGTTGTTTAACCACGACATCGTTTTTTTTCACGCGTAATAGAGCAAAGAAAATCGACAAAGAACAAAACACTCGAATGCTGAATGTTGTGTCTGAGAAGGTTTTTAAAGTGAAAATTTGGGGTCGAAGCGCCGCGCTTTGGCCATAGCGCGGCGCTTAGGGTTCACGGGTCACCTGCAACCTCGTACACCTTTATGTCTCTGTAACTTATGTCAGTCAAACGATCAAATCACCTTTTGTCGACCGAAGCGCCCCGCTATGGCCATAGCGCGGCGCTTCGAGGTGTGAAAATAATTTTCTGCGTGTGAGAATAGCATGACCCTTACCAAAACCTTGCGGAACACAACAACAATCTTTTGAATCCCCAAATTTCTCAATATCCCGCCCTTCCAAACCACTTCTCTCTCTCCTAGGGTTTTTACGGTCAACACTTTCACTTCTACCGTTGTTGCAGTTCAGATACAGGTGGGATCTAGGGTTTCTATACCTCAAATCTTCGTCTCTTACTCGATTATACCTTTTATCTGCCCTATGCTCGATCAATTGACCTATTTCTGTTCGGTTTTTCAGTTCAAATGGAGGCTCTCTACTCCAAGCTGTATGATAAGTACACCAAACTCAAGGTCTCTCTTTCCCCTTTCTATACTTGTCATCTATGATGTACGTATGATTGTGTTGATTGACTAATTTTGGTTTCGTGTTTGATTACTGTACACAGGTAAAGAAAGCTTCTGAAACAGAGCAGCTAAGTTTGGATCAAGAAGAAAAGTTTAAGACCTATGTCTCTGGTATGTACGTGCTTCATTTTTTAAATAATTGTTTTTTGGATGTTAAACTTTGATTTTTGATGTCTAACATGGTATACATTATATACACATTTAATATGGTTTAGGGTTTTAATTTACCACCAACATTTTTATTAATTTTATTATTTATTAATTGTTATGAAGTAGAATATATATAAATCTTTTATTTAGGTCAGAGTTACAGCAGTTTTGAAGTTGTAATTTTTTGAGCCTGTTGTTGTTTTTTTGTTTTGTTTTGTTTTGCTTTGCTTTGCTTTGCTTTGCTTTGCTTTGCTTTGCTTTGCTTTGCTTTGCTTTGCTTTGCTTTGTATAAGAGTCTGTTTTCAGTTCAGTTGAGTTATTCATTTGTTTCATTGTTTGTTGGCATTGAACAAAGAAGATCAAATAACTGACTTATTTGACTATGCTGGTATATACAGACGATTCACAGACTCATGTACAACTTGCGCCTTATTTAGCAAAAAGCGCAGACCCTCGCCTCGAAGCGTGCCTCACAATAATTTATAACTGTGTAATTCTTTTAACTGTTTCCTAGATGTAAGCTATTGAACTTGCTTCAATGGTGAAGATGACATAAGAACACATTTGGGACGTTGGGTTACTAATAGCACTATCATAAAGAAATAAAACTCTCATGTTGACTGTTCATCAACAGCGACTTGAAGGAAAATGACATCACACTACTCATTAACCTTCATGAGAAAAAAAATGTTTGCAAATTTGATCAACTTATAAGAAGGGTCAATTTATGAGCGTTTTGCTTAGGGGTGTAAACGAGCCTGGCCGAGCTCGAGCTCGGCTCGTTAGGTTTTTATGAAGCTCGAGCTCGAGCTCGGCTCGGTTCTAGCCTACTTCTTTGAGAGCTCGGCTCGAGAGTAAAACCCAAAGCTCGAGCTCGGCTCGACTTGGCTCGAACTATTTTGAGAACAACCTTAAACGAGCTAAAAGCTCGGCTCGAGCTCACTTCAACATCGCTTAAACGAGCCAAAGCTCGGCTCTAGCTCGGCTCATCAATGTTATCATCATTATTAATATATAATATATAAAAAATTAAAATTTTGTATGGGCTCGTTTAGGCTCGCGAGCCTAAACAAGCTTTGTATTTCAGGCTCGAGCTCGGGCTCGATAACAAAATGAGCTCTATTTCAGGCTCGGGCTCGTTAAGGCTCGGCTCGTTCGAGCTTTTAACCGAGCCGATCACGAGTAGCTCTCGAGCCTCTGGGCTTGTTTACACCCCTAGTTTTGCTGTGATCATTCATGTCCCAGATGCCACTACATAGTCAAAGCAGTGCATTAGTCATTTGATCATACACTCGTCTCATTCCTGCCTTTCTATATTGACTTGTATCCTTTTCATCTTTAACTATTTTATTGCATTTCATTTTGTTTATTTGAAACATATAAAGGAACATAAGTAACTGTAAAAAGACATTTCCAGATTTTCTTTGAATCTATTCTTGTTAGTGTTTAACGTGAGTGCAACGTTTTTATCCAATCTGATGCAGCCGCAGATGAACTAATTGGTTATTTAACAAACGAAAAGGACACTCTACACGCACAATTAGGTGAACTGAGACAGGAAATTGCCTCGATCAGGCAAGGACTAATTGCACAATTAGTTGTTATCCATGGTACTAACACCGTAACACTTAATCTCTTGTCAATAAATTAACTAATTCACTTATTCGCAGATCTGCCAAAGATGAAGAGCAACAAAAGTATGAAAAGATGCTATTAGAAGAGAACGAGAAAAGTAAGGCATCCTGTTGTGAATTAATTTATTAGAAACATATGCCATCTTGATTATATTAAGATAATCATAATCACTTTTTGCAGACAAACAACTCTCAGAAGAAATAGAGAGGCTGCAAAGAAAAGAACTTGATTCCAGTGATATACAATCACCACGATCTCCACTTTCAAACAGCAACTCAACAAAGAGAAAGCGAATCACGATTCATGAAAATGAAAATGAAGTTGAAGTTGTTGATAAAGATAACCTCATCTCTGGTGTTTTTCATAATGATGCTACCCAGGTACATCTTTGTCGCGTATCTCATTCTGTTATTTTAGTAGAGGTGGTATTATTAGCTAATATGATTAAAGAAATTATATTTCTTTAATAAGGATATACCATCGAAGGTTTTATGCATTTGGGTACCCATTTTCCTTTCTTTTTTAAACTAGCTTTTATAGTTTAGCTGCCCATTCACAATTAAATGCCACCTCTGCTTGTAACTGTTTATTATACACTGACCATAGTAATGAATATGTGTAGGCTAAATGCTGTCGTCCAAGGCTTGGCGGCATAGGTATATTTTTATGTATTATAGCTAAATATATTTTTAGGTGCATGATAGTCGTTTATACCGACTAATATTAATATGTTGTAGGAGATGCTGCCTCTGATTCTTCTAGCAACTGCTGCATGTTTCAAGAGCTTGTTGAATGCCTAGTCGATCTCAAGTTTTCTGTTGGAACCTCGAGTGATGATACTATACAAATAACTGCAGTGCATGAATCAAGTGGTAATTCTCTTGTTAAAACTTAAGAAGATTAAAGCAAAACTTATCATTGGTATGCCGTATATATGTCAAAAATGAAAATGATTTATGATGTGATGGGCCAGGGTACACGTTTAGTCTGGGATGGGTGAAGAACAACCGGCCAGGAGAAGAAGAAATGATGATGATCTACCGCGTGTCAACTTTGGGAACGTTTGAGAGAGTAGCACCGGAATGGATGCGAGATGTGATATTATTTAGTAAGAGCATGTTGAGAACCTTTTTCACAAGGCTATCGGACTATTTTCAGTCTTTATGACCTTTGGTTTCCATGACTTTTAATCTGTCTATGTGATATCGTATTCCAACAAAATAGTGAAGAGTTGGTTTATATGTCGTTCATTGGTGTGTAGCAAAACATATGTGTATCTGATTTGACGTATATGTTTAGTGAGTAAAACATAGGTTTAATGAAATGCAAATTTGGCTTCATTTGTTTCTGCATTTCAAGATTACACAGGGCAATAACTTTGGACAGTGACTTAACTATTATAAATTTCACATAAAACAGCTTGAAATTGTGATTTGCATGATCCGCATTTGAATCCGGTAATTCAGTATGGTTATCAGTTGGTCTAGCTGATGTTGGGAAAACTTAGACGAGGATGTTCCCAACAATAAACTAGTAACTGAAGGGTAAAATTACATAGGGAAATTAATGAAAACAAATTACACCAAGAAAGGAATCTTCCCCCCTGTTTTTTTACCCCTAAAAGTACATTTGGTAATAATATTACTACTTTCATTATAATATAATTCATTGTCATTGTGGTTGGTTCTTAGGAAAACAACTAGGTTTTTACCTGTGCCACGCGTTGCGGCGGCAACATCAGTTTGTGACTTCGTTACATGCGATACGATGATGACATTAACGTGCGGTGCCCACGCGTGACTTGACATGTTTTTAACTTTGTTATAAACATTAAGTTAGTGGGATTAACGTGGTTAGACATAGATAAAAAGAGTATAATGTCTCGCACATTGTGGTGTAAAGTCATAAGACTAATTTAAACAAAAGAATTGAAGTGTTGGAGAAGTTGAGGTGTGAAGTTATTAAGTAGAAATAAATCATGGGTCAATGTGTCACTTACCAAAAGATTGGGGTGAATATGTAATGTCTATAAACTTGAGGATCAAAAAAGAAAACTTAAGACCATGGTTCACCAACAATGGTTTTTAAGTTTATACCAGTTATTTAACCCGCACATTGCGACGGAGGACACAATGAGAACTTAATCGATATTGACTCGGTTTGTTACGGGACTGATAAGGTACCGGTACAGTACCACCAATCGCTACAGCAACCGAATCAACACGTGTTCAGTTCGTTAGCTTTTATTATTTGATGTTTCTTCATATCAAGGGACATTTTATTCATCAATTACAAAGTTATTTAATTATTTTGGGTAAGTTAAAAGATTCGTAGTAACAATAGTAAAATAAGAAAAGAAAAGTAAAAGAAAAAAGGGGTGAAATGGGGGTCGAACCTCTGACCTTTGGTTCAAATTTGTCACAACCTCTGACCTTTGGTTCAAAGTTGTCACAACCAATCGAATGTGACAGCCACCGACCTTCTTCTTTAAGATTATATAAATTTAGCAAACTCACGAGCTCAATATAGCTGACATTCTTTTTATAAGTTAACAAAACTAACCAAGGACCATTTCAAAACCATTAAGGGGCTTTGCAACTGAACTGTAACTTGATACTTCCAAACGGGGACTTCATATTCATATCTTGAGTGACTTGGAATACTGGACCAGTAGACTAAACAAAGTGAACCCATCAGAAATTATAAATTTAATTAGTAAACAAAAACGCTGACTCAGAATGGACACGAGTAGAGAAAAATGCAACAAGGTCTGACCTGTTTATTCGTTTACTGAAATCTTTTTGACCAGTTTGCTTATTTAGTAATGTCTTTTGACCCATTTGCTCCCCAACATTCAACTGATTAACCAGCAGAATTAGGACCAGAACACTTTTAGTAAAATTTAGATTAAATCTTGATTTTAATAAACTCCAAATGTTAAAGTGGTATAACCTGTATTTTTTTTTTGGCAGCTATTCACTTTCGATTTTGACTTCAAATTATATGGTTCAAAGAAAAGTGGTGGCTGGAAACCATGAGGGCAACAACTGCAGAAAACTAGGTATGAATGAAGAATTTTTTTTTGGCAGCTTATTATCTAAATGAGTTAATTACTGTTTTCATCCATGTGGTTTGTCAAAAATCACTATTTCAGTCCATTAGTTTAAAAATTACGATTTCAGTCCCTGTGGTTTCACTTTCGTAACAATTTCAGTCCATGTGGGTTTACTTTCGTAACCATTTCAATTCATTTATTCTATAAGTACAGGGACTGAAATGTTTACGAGGTGGACTGAAATGGTTACGAAAGTGAAAGCACAGGGACTGAAATCGTAATTTTTAAACTAATGGGCTGAAATAATGATTTTTGACAAACCACAGGGACGAAAACAATAATTAACTCTATCTAAATAGTATGTATTAATTAATTTATGTATCTTTCTATTTTGTATATAACGATTTGTTCAACTGTTGTTTCAGTTTGACTTTGAAAGTTAACCTAAAGAGTTATTATTTCCTATATATATATATATATATATATATATATATATATATATATATATATATATATATTTTAAACAAAGATATTTCAATTATGGTCACAAAAGGCAGCCCGTATGGTTGATGCAGACTCCACTCCACAATCTCCATGGTCATGATTGTATTTAACGATGCCCTCCAACCATTTAGGGTATCTTGAAAGCAGTTACCGTACTTTTCTTAAAGTTTTAACATAATAATTCATTCGAACCAATTTCTAAATTGTCTTTCTATGGGAATTCAAAATGCTATATATATAAATTGTCTTTCTATGGGTATTCAAAATGCTATATATATGAACATAACTTTGTTTAACGGGTAACAAACTCACAAAAACATAACTTTAGCTTTAACAATACAAAGAAACGTTTCAAACTAAAAAAAGAAAGTTATATAGTAGTACAAATCATCTATTCAAATATTTCAAAGTTACTTATTGCTAAATTATAAATTTAAAAAAGAGTTAACTGTCATTTTAGTCCCCATGGTTTGGCTATTTTGTCTGTTTAGTTTGAAGGTTTCATTTTTCGCATGTGGGTCCAAAAATGTTTCACCGTTGCCATTTTAGTCCACTGGGTTAACTTCATCTATTATTTCTGTTAACGAGAAAGACAATTCGGTCATTTTATATGGCTGACTGCTCACTGTGTGGTCAAGGTATAGAGACTTAATGGACCTCTACAAGACTATTCTTGTGAGAAGGGTAATCAAAAGATGTTCCAAGGGGTTATTCTCATTGCATACTAGTGTTTATGGAAAGCCCGAAACGATAAGACTATATCATTGCAAAGTTGATAGAAGACATAAAGACGACATGCTTCCTTTGGGTAAAAACACTAGCGAATACATAATTCTTTTTTGCATGGGGTCATAATACGAGTCGACTAAGAATGGGTCAGACAAAAAAATGATAAAATAACATAGTTCATTAAGTATAATGTAAAAATATCTCGATTACAGTTGTCCTCTATGTGTTTTCATCTTTTGAAATACTCGATTACATCTTCATTAGTAACAATGAGAAGTTCATCTCCTTCTACAACACAAATTACACAAGTGTTCAATAACTCATGACCAATACAATTGCGCAAACATGACTTTACATGTTTCATCACTGAAAAACATCTCTTCATAGATGTGGTTGCAACAGGCAAAACCAATACTAGCTTTATAGTCGATAGACCAAATAATAAGATAGATCTTTCCTTGTCTCCACCGTCACTTTATTAAAGTCGACAGTATCATTCAAGTTAGCAAAATTTGTGTCATTTAAAACACTATGATGATCAAGGCAAGTTGATGCCTAATCATAATGTTTTCTTCATCATCAAAATCATATGAATCACACTAACTCAGCTGATGTAACAACCTTTGATGCTTCTCAATCGTAGAGTTGTTGCTTTCAAGTTTCATTCACAATGGAGCAATGAGGCTGTTCATTTTTGTTGCAATTGGGCACTTAGGGATTTAAAAAATAAATGTCGTATGTGCACTTGGGCCTTCAAACATAAATGCCTATTAGCACTTGGGCTAATATAAGAGGAAAAGAAACTACAAATTTAGTGCGAGGAGTGACGGTGAACCTATGTATATTTATGGCATCTATAAATCTGCCACTTGAAAAACAGGTCGAGTGTATAAAAAGTATAGATTCAAAGCAATGGTGTAATTTCTAATATGTATTAAAATATTATTGTATGGCTTTTTGCTTTTTTTTTTACGGCTTGAACAACTGGTTCCGAAGACACCAGTCAACATACACAAACTCAGTTTGATATGTGACTGGTCCAAAAAAGGCAATTGCATACTAGGAGTTACCCAATGGTCCGGATTTGAACTTCGGACCAACCCGGGAAGGAACCCTAGAGTTTACCTTCACACCTCCTATAAAGTAAACATTAAAAAAATAATCTTTAGATCAAGTGGTGGAAGACTTGCATTTTTTTTCGGAGATGCATGTTCGACTCCCACTTGGTGCAGAGTGAGACATTGGTGGCAATAATAGGAGACCCAGAGAAATTTGAGTTCGATCCTTGAGCCAAACGGTTTTTAACGGTAATTTTATCGTCGTACCTATAGACGGATAGGTTACCGAATTTCCCTAAAATTGGTGGTAGACTCAGGTTGCTCCGCTCAGAGTCTCTTAAAAAAATTATAATACAAAAATAAATTTTCCTACTCCTCTCTTCCACGATAACAAACAATATTCCTGATTCCTCCATCTCCAAGTTACCTCTCCCGACCAAGATATCCAACTTCATTTTCTACTGTAAACCCTAACCCTAGCCCTAGATCCAATCTCCAACCAATTCGCTTCATCAAACCCTAACTCTCCACCATCTACCAGCTTCATGACCCCCACACCATGAACAACAACCTTTCACCTCAATCACCCTTCACCATCACCGATCACACCTTCTCCCCTCCGCCCTCCTCCTCCGGCGACGAAATCACCGAACAAACATGGTACGGCAACATCCAGTACCTCCTCAACATCTCCGCCATCGGCACCATCACCTGCCTCCTCATCTTCCTCTTCGTCAAGCTCCGCAGCGACCACCGCCGCATGCCCGGCCCCACCGCCATCGTTTCCAAGCTTCTCGCCGTCTGGCACGCCACCGGCCGCGAGATCGCCCGCCACTGCGGCGCAGATGCTGCTCAATTTCTTCTAATTGAAGGAGGTAGTTTTGTACTTGTTGTTTTGATTGCGGTTATTTCTGTTACTGTTTTGTTACCGTTGAATTTGTATGGTGGAAGTGTGGCTATGGTGGATCAGTTTTCCATGACTACTATTAGTCATATCGGTAAAGGTTCGAAGCTGCTTTGGATTCATTTTGTGTTTGTTGTGTTTGTGGTTGTGTTGGTGCATTATGGGATTAATGAGATTGAAGGGAGGTTGAGGATAACCAGGTTTAGAGATGGGTATGGGAACCCTAGTGATCCGAGTAGTGCGAATTCCTCGGCTGTGTTTAGTTTAATGATACAAGGGATTCCGAAAAGTATAGGGCCCGAACGGGATGCGTTAGTGGAGTATATCCGGGATAAGTATCCGGGAAAGGTTTATAAGGTTGTTATTCCGATGGATTTATGTGCGTTGGATGATTTGGTTACGGATTTGGTTAAGGTTAGGGAGGATGTTACGAAGCTGGTTAAGAAGATGGAATCGCGTGCGTTGGTTTATGAGGATATGAATTATGGGATTTTGGTTGATTTTCATGAAGGGGTTCACGGAAAGTTGCTTGCGTTATGGCAGGGGTTGAAGGATTTGTGGAGGCGAGTTAAGGATGAGTTAGGGTTTTCGGATGATGAAAAGTTGAGACGGTTGCAAGAGCGTAGAGCTGATTTGGAAATGGAAATGGCGGCTTATAAGGACGGAAGAGCGAAGGGTGCTGGAGTTGCGTTTGTGGTGTTTAAAGATGTTTACACTGCGAATAAAGCGCTTCAAGATTTTCGTAACGAGAAGAAGAAACGGACAGGGAAGTTCTTCTCGGTAATGGAGTTGCAGCTTCAGAGGAACCATTGGAAAGTTGAAAGGGCACCGTTAGCAACTGATATTTATTGGAACCATGTAGGATCAACAAAATTATCGTTGAAGCTTAGAAGAGTGTTTGTGAACACATGCCTGTTGTTACTGCTTCTGTTTTGTAGTTCTCCGCTTGCTGTAATTAGTGCTCTCCAGAGTGCGGGGAGGATAATTAACGCAGAAGCGATGGATAACGCTCAATCATGGTTAACGTGGCTACAAAGCTCAAGCTGGTTAGCAACTATCATATTCCAGTTTCTCCCCAATGTTCTTATTTTTGTAAGCATGTATATAATCGTTCCTTCGGCTCTTTCATATCTTTCAAAGTTCGAACGACACTTGACGGTTTCCGGTGAGCAAAGGGCTGCGCTTTTGAAGATGGTATGCTTCTTTCTGGTAAACTTAATTCTTTTAAGGGGCATGGTTGAATCATCGCTTGAAAGTGCAATCTTGAAAATGGGTAGGTGTTATTTGGACGGTGAAGATTGTAAAAGAATCGAGCAATACATGAGTGCTTCTTTCTTGTCAAGATCATGCCTTTCATCTGTGGCGTTTCTCATCACAAGCACGTTTTTAGGGATTTCTTTCGATTTATTGGCTCCGATACCATGGATCAAGAAAAAGCTTAAGAAGTTTAGAAAAAACGATATGCTGCAACTTGTACCCGAACGAGAAGAGTATGCTCTTGAAGAGAATCAAGAAACCGAAGGCCTCGAGAGACCACTAATCTCTGCAGATAACTCTGATTTACATGAACAAGATCTTTCTGAATACCCCATTAGTTGGACCTCACCCGTGCCCAAACAAGCTTTTGACTTTGCACAATATTACGCGTTCAATCTGACAATATTTGCGTTGACTTTGATTTATTCGTCCTTCTCTCCACTTATCGTCCCTGTGGGTGCAATCTATTTCGGGTATAGGTATGTGGTTGACAAGTACAATTTTTTATTCGTGTACAGAGTGCGGGGGTTTCCAGCTGGAAACGATGGGCGGTTAATGGATACGGTGTTGTTGATTATGAGGATATGTGTTGATTTGTTCTTGGTCGCAATGATTCTTTTCTTTTCGGTGAGAGGGGATTCCACGAAGCTGCAAGCGATATTGACGGTTGCGGTTTTAGTAGTTTATAAGCTTTTGCCTTGTGAGAATGATGGGTTTCAACCAGCATTATTGCAGAGCATACAAAGTGTTGAGAATGTTGTAGATGGGCCTGTGGATTATGAGGTTTTATCTGAACCAAAGTTTGAATGGGATACATATTATTCATGAATCTTGATTTTCTTCAATTCTAGAACTGAGATGTACAGACGTATTTGCTTGTGTATGAGAAGCTTCTTTACTTTTGTGTTCTAGTAATGCAGTAAAACCTTTTTTTCTTCTCAATAAACTTAATTACTTAAGCAAACTGTTTTTTTCTGTTTGGAATGTCAGTTTAATAGACTTAATTACTTAAGTAAACTGATTTTTTTTTCTGTTTGGAATGTCAGTTTTTTCTGTTTTTATCTAAAACGGACTCACTTCGACCCAAACTCGTTATGTTATAACCCGTTGAAACGTAAGTACGTAACCCCAACTGAACCTGTGTGGGTACAAACCCATTTTAACCTGAACCCATTTTTAACCGTCACGAGACTGAGTGACCCATTTTGCCAGAAGAGGTGAGGAAAAGCAGGACCAGAGGGTGGTGGGTGTATTGAATTTTTGTTGAAAAAAGCTTTCACATGAAGGCTTTTTGACACATGTTAAAATATAAGTTAGGTCGGACTTATTTCTATACTGTATTAAAAACCATTTTTACTTTTATTTTAAATCCTTTAATACTTAAGAAGAATTGTGAAACTCATGAAACTTCTTAAATTTAGGGAAAATCACGAAAATAGCCAAATCAACGCCGTTTTTTCAATTTTGGCCAATGGACACCCCTCACCGAGCCGTTTCAGCATGCTGAAACGGCACAAGATTTTCTTTAAACGGCCAGCCAACCGTTGAGTGCCACGTGTCCGACAAAGCCTGTAACGGCTTGAGGATGTTGCAGTCCACGCCACGTGTCCGACCAATGTTGAAAGATCTTAGCCAAGCCGTTACAATCGGCTCCTGTTGAAAGATCTTAGCCGAGTTCCTTCAATGAGCCAAGCCGTGTGCTTAGGTTGTAGCCGAGCCGTTACCGTACACACGTGGACCCCACTTCTGCAAGCCAAGCCGTTTCAGCTGGCTCCGAGCCGGTTCGCCCCATTGTTTGTGCCGTCTCAACTGCTCCGAGCCGTTTCAGCTGGCTCCGAGCCGGTACAACTGTCTAATGCCGTTTCAACCTATACTTCGAGCCGGGTGAATGTGTTGTTCGAGCCGTTTGACCGTCTGTTCCCCTATATATCTACCCACTTGTTTTTTTTTGTGTTCTTGTTAAACGAATCCCTCTACCACACTTAAATCTCATAGAAAATGTTATCTAGCTTTCTTTATTTGATTGTCATAGATGTTTTCGTGTATCAAAGACAAGAAATATTTATGAAACCTCACGTATCTGTTAGTGTAAAAGACGTGTTCCTGGGCTTTAATTTTCAAATTAGTTTTTGATATCGTTTCTCATATTGGAGTGTCCTTCTCTTCAGAAATTCCACCTCTACTTACCCAGTGAATGTGGATTGACTTTCGAGTTCAAGACGCATCTTTATCATTGCTACAAGCGTTTTGACTCGAATTTCAGAAGAAGATATTTGATTCACTCCTAACTTTCAATTTGCTCTCGGTTATCAACGGAGTCCTAAGCTGCGGTTTGGCAAAGTTATGTTGTTATCTGAAGACTGCTTGCTTGGAGACCGAGCTTTTTTCTCTACTAGCCGTTTCAGCGGTTTGGCGAAGTTATGTTTCTATTTTTACATGTTATATCTGTTATGTAATCTGTATTAAATAATAATAAAAGTTACTTGTTTTCATTCGATATATAATAGTGCAGTAAATTACCATGCAAATAATTTAAAATCTGTTTGGGTTGTTTATGTGTTTGGGCCGTTCATTTTAAATAATTTTAAATTTGTTTGGGATGTTTATGTGTTTGGGCCGTTCATTTTAAATAATTTTAAATCTTTTTTGGTTGTTTGGGCTGTTTATGTGTTTGGGCCGTCCATTTTAAATAATTTTAAATCTGTTTTGGCTGTTTGGGCTGTTTTTGTGTTTGCGCCGTTCATTTTAAATAATTTTAATTCTGTTTTGGGTTGTTTATGTGTTTGGGCCGTTCACTACAAAAATAAACTTAACAAGTTAACGGAAAAAAATAAATAAATAAATAAAGAATCTCAACCGCCTTCCACCACAGCTTCCCATTTTTTTTTATCAGAGGGTAAACGTAGGTTCATCATTAAATGACGACAGCATAACCCGTGATAAGCATGTGGAAAGACGTTTCTAACAACTAGGTGTATAGAATTCGCTCTATCCGATATTATCGCCATGTCAGGTATTTCACCGATACATTCTTTAAGCTTTGACAGAAACCATGTCCAAGATTCACCATCATCTGATTTTCCTATTCCATAGGAAATTGGTAAAATTTGGTTGTTTCCATCCATCCCAACTGCTAAAAATAACGTCCCTTTAAATTCACCCTTCAGGTGTGTAGCATCAATGATTACCACCGGTCTTAGATTACAGATAACGGTACGAATCTGAAACAAAATTATTTAAAAAACGTCAACAAGATGTACTTTGACGAAAAAAACAGAGACTGTTGTAACTTACCGCAGCACCAATCGCGACAAAGACCATTTCAAACCGACGCTCGTCATCAGTCTTGATATGAGTGACAAAACCTGGATTTGCCCGCTCTAGATTGTAACAGTAAAATGGTAGTTCTGCAAACGAATTTCTGCTTGTTCCTTGTAAAACCTCTAATGCCAGACTTTTTCCACGCCAAGCTTGACTAGTGGTTATCTCAACTTGGAATCTTTGTCTAAAATCTTTCACTATTTCATTACAACGATATATTCTACCACTGTCTTTTATAGGTTCTTTTAAATAGTGAGCATCAACCTTTGGGTTTGCCTGACGAAGATGTGGGTACGTTAGCGTCTTCGAGCACGTGTGTTTATCGTTAAAACTCTTAACAAAAAACACCCCACTATCCCCAAAACTGTATGCACGAAAACGCCAAACGCAACCGTCCACCAAACATGACACTTCGTACCGAGTTTTAGAAGATCTATCTACTTTAAACTCAAAGTGTTCTAACAAACATTTTTTTCCCAACTCAAGTTTCATGTCTTCTTTGTTATTAAATACGTGCCCTTGTTCAAAAGTAATTGATGAAGATGGCAAACAATTTTCAAATGAATTATCAGGATTTGGCTGGTAGTCGTTTAAAACATCATAATTTACTTCATCAGTACATAAATTCAAATCAGGAACTTTAAATTTTTTTGGAGGTGAAACTCTAGATGACCCAGCACAAAACCCTTCAACGACATATAATTTATAAATTTCAAAAATATTTTCCATAGCAAAATTATAAAACATTGCAAGATCTTCATCGTTTATTATATCGATTGGATCACTATGTCCCACCCCAACCGATGGCGGAAACATCGGGGCATGGCACTGAGCGAAACAGATTGTCCAGAAGTTTCCATAACAATTATCATTACCATTCAATTTATAATAACATGTCCCATACCATGTCTCAAACAGTAAACAAATTATTACAGATAAATCTAGGCAAATAATTCTGTTCCGACAACTCAGATTTATACATAGATAGTTTATTTATTGGTTTCTAGGACCCCTTTTCCTAGCTTCGATTTCATCACTGCGCAGAGAGCATCCTAGACCTTTCCTAGCCTCAATTTCAATGCGGACTAGGCATACAAACAACCTAAGCACCTGTCACATACGTTAAAATAAAGTCAATGCATAAAATGTGAAGGTGAGCATACAAGTTTGATAATAGCATATAGAGTTCGAATTCGTTTACGCATAACCAGCACGTACACATAGTGAAATGAAGCACGTTAGTTATCGACATAGAACCATCGATACCAATGACTGCGGGTTGACTACCAAATGCAGTTCGCAATACATGATTACCACCGTAATCCATGCAAGTAATTGTCCTTAACAACCCCCGTGTGAACGGGTGCTGAGTCCAAACTATAGTACTATCGTTGCTAAGGCAGGTAGACAACATTCCATGTGTAAACATAACAAACAAGCATCCATAAGCCACGTATAACATGCATTAACGGTTAGCGTTCAAATAGTATTGAGTAGTGTGTTTGATGTGATTTGAATAGTTGTAACGTATGTAACACCCAAAAGTGCTTAAAGCAAAAAGGGATCGAGTATACTCACAGCGGTTGATGGATTGAAGGGAGCGCTTAGCGAGTAAAGTTAGCCTGAATGGATTCATAGCATAACGATAAGTGACGCGCAAAACGAAAAGCAAGTGTTGGAGGGTCGGACAGCTGGTCGATCGGATGGTAGTTCGATCGGACGGCTGACCGTTCAGTTGACAGTCCGCTCGGACCGCTGTCTAGTCGGTCGGTAGGCCGATCGGATGGCTGTTCGAGTGGATTGTTTCTTCCTTTGAGAAGGATGTGTTTGTGTATGATGGTTTGACTTTTGAAGTTTTCGTTGTAGCATTTGAAAACATTGAAGTACCTTTACCCTTCAGGTCGGTCGATTGGACGACTGTTCGATCGGCCGGCAACCCGATCGGTTAGGTATTTTTAATGAATTGTAGTGATCTGCCTTGGATCGGACAGGTGTTCGATCGGACGGGTGTTCGATCGGACATGTAAACAAGTCAAAAACTTAATAAATTGTAAAGTGACGCAATAATACGGCTTGCTGACCAATCGGTTGGCAAGTCAACAATAGTCAACAACTTTAAATGAAATGCAAAGTATGGTGCAGTGGATCGGTTAGCTGATCGATCGAACACTAATGCTGTTCGATCGGACAACATGCATGAACAACCATGACGAGTTCTCAGCAGGGTGTCACCTGATCGGACGGCTGTTCGATCGGGTGGCACTCCTAGTGCATCGAACATGTTGAAAAATCGATTAAGTGTTGAAGTATAGTATCTCATGATCCGAAGAGTAATCCGATCGGACAGTAGTCCGATCGAACGGCAATTCGTTCAATACTAGTCTTCAAAATAAATTAATTGTGTGGGACCATGTGTTAGCCGATCGGCTGGCCAGTCGATCGGCTGACTGTCCGATCGGCTGGCTGTCCGTTTGGACAGCAGTCCGATCGGCCAGCATCCTGACCTGATCAGCCAATTCGTCTAACACTTGGTTGTTCTGTTTGTTTCTCGTTTTATTGAGGTATTTTGACAACGAGTCAAACCATAGATGGCTCCCGGGTCGGACAGGAATCACCCAAATCTGGCTGGTGAACTGTTCAGAACGGAGTTTATCGTTTAACCCGAAATCGGTTAACCTAGTGGATAGAAGTTCTTTAACCACCGGAGTGATTTGTAAGCCGGCACAGGCTCCGTTTCTATCGGTTTGAAGGCATTGAGTGAAAAAGAGTTGAAAGAAAGTTGGAAAATCCATCTTTCAATCCTTTTCACCGGGTATATGTTTAGATCTATGAAAGATCTTTGTTTGTTTATGTGGAAATCGGCTAGATCCAAGTTATTCTTGGTGGATTGGGGCCAAAACATGAAGTTCTTCAAGAACCCATGATGACATCATCCTAGAACACTTGAATCTTGATGATTTCACGGTTAAAAGTTAAGATTTGAAAGATAGAAAGGTGTAGGAGTGCGTGTAGATCAAGAAAGTACAAGGTTTAGGACGAAATCTTACCGGAATCAAGAGGAATCTGAGAAAAGGATGAACTAAGCTTGCTGGTCGAACAGAGGTTTCCAAAAGTGGAAAGGATGACAATGACAAGGGTATTTATAGGATGACAAAAGAGGAAAGTGCTGGCCGATCGGCCAGGCAGCTCGATCTGACAGCCTGTCCGATCGGACAGCAGTCCGTTCGGCTGGCTGTTCGATCGGCTGGTAGCCTGATCGATCAGTTGCACATTTCGAGTGTTCGGTGCGACAATTTTTGATATTTCGGTTTCGGTTGCGAGCGGTTCGATACGATAGGGTTTCCTAGTCAAATTACTTTTAATCCCAACCACTCATATCTCGCACTATCCTTTCTCCACCAATTATCATAGTTTGATTGTGATTCGAGTTCGATGTCGATTGAGTTCGATTGCATTTCGAGTTTCGATTGATTCCACACATAACATAAATAAACATGCATGATGCGTGTGAAGTGTTATATATATTAGGTGTATATTTTAAGCCCTTTTTAACACTTATTTTAGCCAAGTTTTAAATTTATAAAACACGATATTTCACTAACACTAAACACACATATGGGCAAGTGCACCCAACGTTGAGCGTAGTATAGTGTTGGTAAGATACCGAGGTCGTCCAAGGACACAAGAGCTTTTAGTACCGGTTTATCCTCAACGTCTAATCAAAATAAAAAGGTTAGAAAAAGGTTTTTAAACTAAGAAAAATAAAAACTAACTAAAATGCTGAAAAATAAAATAAAATAAAAAACAGATAGACAAGATGAATCACTTGGTTCCGACTCGTATCTAGTATAACCTTTGATTATTTCCGCACTTTTGCACATAATTAAGAGATTATCTTAGTTATTGTAGCAGGCCCCTCTTTTGAAGGTGACGTTACCCTCACCCCAGTAGTTTGAGTCAGCAAGGATACAATCCTAAAAGGGTGGATTATTGGAAGATAATGAATTAAGTTATTAATGCAGTATTGTGGTAGGCCCCACTTTTGGCGGTGACGTTACCCTCGGCTAAGTAGTCTGAGTCAGCAGGGATACAGTCCTAAATAGCCGGGTTATAGTATTAATAGTAGTTAACTTATGAGGGGATCAAAGAGTTTGGACCCCCGCCATCCAATACCGTGAAGCATTGAAGGAGGTCCTACTAAATTTGACCCAGGTCCATTGCAGGACCTCTAAACGCTGAACAATGGCAAGACCTTTACCAAACCGTTCCCTTAACCCCCGACCAGGTAGCCAACATACCTCCATATAGACCGTGGAGATATGAATGGTGAAAATCTTTTATTTTATATAGACATTAAAATAATGCCAAGACACCACGGA
Organism: Helianthus tuberosus; assembly: GCA_030545235.1. Lineage (NCBI taxonomy): Eukaryota > Viridiplantae > Streptophyta > Magnoliopsida > Asterales > Asteraceae > Helianthus > Helianthus tuberosus. The sequence continues at coordinate 66,577 of JARYGA010008338.1, forward strand.
CAAACGATAAGGAAAGATCACCTTCAACATAAGCAACTAGTTATTAAAGTCATTAATACAAAACCAAATAAAAAGTGCAAAAGATTTGAAATAAAAAGTATTATACTAGACACTTTGTCTTCACCAAGTGATGTAAGAGACTTAGGCAAACATGGCCTTGATTGTCAAGAACTCTTACGATCAATCTTGGATCCCGAGACGACTCACACACTCTACGATGGACAATGGATGATGGTGGTGGATGATGGTGTTGTGATGGTGGTGGGTGGTGGATGAAGTGTGAGAGAGGTGGTGTGCCAAGGGATGAGATGAAATGAATCCAAGCACTCCTATTTATAGGCTGAACAGAGAGCTGGGCACGGCCCCGTGTCCGCTGGACACGGCCCCGTGCCTGTCTGACACTCTCTCTCCTCATTAATTGTAATTCGCAATTACAATAAATGCGCCTGCTGTACTTTCGACACGCCCCCGTGTCCGCTGAGCACGGCCCGTGGTGGGCAATAGAAGCTTCTATAGATTTGTCTTTTCTGCTGCTTCATGGGCACGGCCCCGTGCTGGCTGAGCACGGGGCGTGTTCAGTCTTCTGTCTTCTCTAATTTGCTTTGGAAGGTGCCGTTGAGGGGTCGGGCAGTCCACTAATGTTCCTTTCCTTGTATTTATGTTGGATTTAGCTGTCTTTTTGCTTCTTTTGTGTTTTTGAGCTCATTTAATCCTGAAAATACAAAAGGAAGACAAAAACACTCTTTTTCCAATATTAGTACTTAAAAAGGGTTAGTTTTATGCCTTGTTTGATGTAATTTATATGTTGCATTTTGCACACATCAAATACCCCCACACTTGAACTTTTGCTTGTCCTCAAGCAAAACTCTTTAATATGTGGCTTTCACTCCCAAATGGAATAGGTAGAAGAGAAGGTTTTGGGCTTGTCGTAGAGTGTCGGGATGTCCAAGATCTTTTTGGGTTTTATTTTTATTTATTTACAATCCTATTCGTAATGATTTATTTAGAACTTTTCATAGGAGAAATTACTTATTTGGGCATAACATGCCTTTTTAAAATTCCACTTATATACAAGTTCACATACCTCACGGGAGAAATCACTCACACTCGGCCGAAGGTGTATTTTTAGTGAATCACTCGAGAGCGGCATGGGACTTATTCCTACCATAGGCTTGCCAAGCAATCAATCCTCCTCCTTTTTAACTTTTATACCGTTGTAAATATCAAAAGGACTTTGTGGGTTAAGGGTTAGGCTTGGGTTAAAGGTAGGTGGTTGGGAAAGTGGTTAGTGGTTAGTAGCAAAAGGGAGAAAAGGCGTAACAAGTGTCGGTTTTCGTAAGATTTTCTATTTTTGCAACTTTTTATTTTGATGAAGCTTTTATTCAAACAAGGTTATTTTTGATAAACTTGTTTGTTTATTTTCTTTTTGCTTCATCATCAACACAAAATTTTTTTATTTTTTTTATTATTATTATTATTATTATTTTTTTTTGATCATACGAAAAACCGAACTTGTTACTAAAACAAATGGTTAAAAATGAAAAAGGTTTTGGTGGGTAAAAGGGTTTTTGGTTTGGGTGATGAAATGAAAAGGTTTAGGCTCAAAGGGGTTAACTAGGGTGATTTTTGGGTAGGTGGTAAAAGAAAAAGAAAAATAATGGTGTAGAAATAAAAATGGTTAGTCCTAATGCCTCCATCATTTACTTACTCGGGTTTAAGTTGATAAGGACCGGGAATGTATCGTCATGGCAAGTTCTAGAGTCTTAAGAACCAAGCGGCTATTCACACAAGAAATGAAAAGTGAGCATTTAGTCTAAAGATGTAAATTTGTATGCTCAATAAAGGCTCAAAACTCACTTTTGTGGGAATGGGTTTTTATGTGATCAAGTATATATAATCAAATTTTAACTAAGTTTGCCATGCCTTTTCATAATTTTCTTATGTTGGTTCTTTTTATCACTACGCTATCGGTTGTAAATTCTTAAAAATATACCCTTTTTGAGAACTTGAATTTCCCGAGTTAAACCTAGACAAGTAAAAAAAATGAATTTTTTTTTTAAAAAAAATTTGGGGTGATTAGCGGTTCCAATAGAGTTTTGTGTAAGGCTTGTATTTAGGACTTGCAAAATTCAAGGTTTTAGCATCCCCCCCATACTTAAATTACACATTGTCCTCAATGTGTCCCAAAAATAAAATTTTAGGTTGATTGGATGTGTAAAATAGTGTTTAAAAAGCAAAAAATTGTGTTACTGGGCACTGAACACGGCCCCGTGTTATCCGGGCACGACCCCGTGTTCAAGTGCCAGTAACAAAATTAAAATAAGAGAGACAGAAGTCTGGACACGGGGGCGTGTTGGGTGAACACGGCCCGTGTCCAGGTACTTGAACTGGGCGTTTTTCTGCAGGTAGTTCAGCACGGGGCCGTGTTGGTTGGGCACGGCCCGTGTTGAACCTTCTGAAATGGAGAGAATTGTCGGGTTGCCTTGTTCTTGTGCATGAGTTCATTTTTCTCGTTCCCCTTTTCATCATTTACCACCATGAGTGTGTTTTATTCCTGAAAATTAAAACTAACTAGAAAACATAAAGGTTAATCTAAACTAAACTACGGATAGTTCCGCGGAATGCCTCCATGGTGCGCCACGTTTATAAGGGTCCTTGGCTAGACCCACCTTATCAGGTGGTTTTGGCTCATCTTCAATTAGGGGGTCATCATTGCCGAATGGATATTTCATTGATCGCTCAAGGTCGACACTTTTTTTGAATGCCCCTAATTGAAGAGGTAGATTGTTGTACTTCCGGTTTTTCAAAGCTTCGTGAGTTTTTACAAATGGTCGTCCCAACACTAGAGGAGCGTCATCGAGTATGACAAAGTCGGTCGGGATTACCATCTGATTTGTTTGAACCAATACATCCTCAACTATACCGATTGATTTTATTACTTTCCGATTGGATAGAAAAATGGGTATTTGAAGTGGAGAAAAATCACTAATACTTAATTTTTCGAAAACGTAGTTAGGCATTATGTTAACACAAAGATCTTTATCGATTGTAACGTTACTAATAAACGAATTTTGAAAGAAACATGGAACCGGTGTAATGTTAATTTCAAATGGGTCTTCTTTTATTAGCGAGGTTTGATCATTAGTTAACTTAACACTTACCGTTTCGTCAATTTTAGTGTTAGTGTTTAATTCTTTTAAAAACTTAGCATGAGTGGGTACTAAACAATGATTTTCAAAAGAAGGTGACAAGAGATTAATTTCTTCAAAATTAGACTCTTCTTGAATTTTAACGTTGTCGGACTCACCTTTTTCGTTGTTTAACTCATGTGTCGGTTTTTCACTTATTTGTTCTTCCATTTTTACACTTTCGGTTATCTCTTCCTTTTTTAATTCTTCTCTTGCGCGGGACTCCACTTCCCTTGCGCGAGATTCTCTTATACAGCGATCGATAACTCTAATGTGTTCTAATATCCTATCGGTCACTTCGGTTATAGAAAAAGAATCGGGATTTTCAAAGCTTGAATCCGGTTGTTCGATCCTTTGTTCCTCATAATACCCATATGAAGTAGATGGTTCACACCATTGTTCTTCATTGTAAGCATATGATGGATAAGGTTCATAATTTTGTTCTTCATAATACTCATATGAGGTGGGTTGTTCACGCCATGGTTCCTCATAATAAGCATATAAAGGTGGGGGCTCATATCTTGGTTCCTCAAAGTATGAGTATGAAGGCTCATACCTTGGTTCATCAAAATATGAGTATGAGGGAGGAGGTTCATACCTTTGGTCTTCATAGGATGTGTATAAAGTTGATGGCTCGTACCTGGGCTCCTCATAGTAGGTGTATGAATTGGATGGTTGACATGAGCGATTATTTTGAACCGATCGTGCGTTACGACAATTAGTGCAATAATTACCCCTATAATCATCCTCCTCATAGGTGTAGTTGTAACCTCCTGAGTATTGATCCATAAGAATCACTCAGCAGACCACAACCGAGTCTCGAGATCAGAAAACAAAAATAAAAACGGAAACAGAGGCTGGACACGGCCCCGTGTTCAGTGGACACGGCCCCGTGTTCAGGATCTGTATCTGGGCGTTTTAATTAAATTTACTGATTTCGTTGAGCACGGGGCGTGTTCAGTGAGCACGGCCCGTGTTCAACCTACTGTTACTGGGTGTTTTATGAAAAATATGCAGCACGGCCCCGTGTTCATCAAGCACGGCCCGTGTTCAACCTACTGTAAATGCAAAACTAAACTAAAATGCAGAAAAATGTGGGCCCGTTTTGAAAAGGTTTTGAAAAACTGATTAGGCCGTCGATTTTAAGCTTTCCTAAAATCCTTGTGTCCCCGGCAACGGCGCCAAAAACTTGATGCGTGTGAAGTGTTATATATATTAGGTGTATATTTTAAGCCCTTTTTAACACTTATTTTAGCCAAGTTTTAAATTTATAAAACACGATATTTCACTAACACTAAACACACATATGGGCAAGTGCACCCATCGTTGAGCGTAGTATAGTGTTGGTAAGATACCGAGGTCGTCCAAGGACACAAGAGCTTTTAGTACCGGTTTATCCTCAACGTCTAATCAAAATAAAAAGTTTAGAAAAAGGTTTTTAAACTAAGAAAAATAAAAACTAACTAAAATGCTGAAATATAAAATAAAATAAAAAACAGATAGACAAGATGAATCACTTGGTTCCGACTCGTATCTAGTATAACCTTTGATTATTTCCGCACTTTTGCACATAATTAAGAGATTATCTTAGTTATTGTAGTAGGCCCCTCTTTTGAAGGTGACGTTACCCTCACCCCAGTAGTTTGAGTCAGTAAGGATACAATCCTAAAAGGGTGGATTATTGGAAGATAATGAATTAAGTTATTAATGCAGTATTGTGGTAGGCCCCACTTTTGGCGGTGACGTTACCCTCGGCTAAGTAGTCTGAGTCAGCAGGGATACAGTCCTAAATAGCCGGGTTATAGTATTAATAGTAGTTAACTTATGAGGGGATCAAAGAGTTTGGACCCCCGCCATCCAATACCGTGAAGCATTGAAGAAGGTCCTACTAAATTTGACCCAGGTCCATTGCAGGACCTCTAAACGCTGAACAATGGCAAGACCTTTACCAAACCGTTCCCTTAACCCCCGACCAGGTAGCCAACATACCTCCATATAGACCGTGGAGATATGAATGGTGAAAATCTTTTATTTTATATAGACATTAAAATAATGCCAAGACACCACGGACAAACGATAAGGAAAGATCACCTTCAACATAAGCAACTAGTTATTAAAGTCATTAATACAAAACCAAATAAAAAGTGCAAAAGATTTGAAATAAAAAGTATTATACTAGACACTTTGTCTTCACCAAGTGATGTAAGAGACTTAGGCAAACATGGCCTTGATTGTCAAGAACTCTTACGATCAATCTTGGATCCCGAGACGACTCACACACTCTACGATGGACAATGGATGATGGTGGTGGATGATGGTGTTGTGATGGTGGTGGGTGGTGGATGAAGTGTGAGAGAGGTGGTGTGCCAAGGGATGAGATGAAATGAATCCAAGCACTCCTATTTATAGGCTGAACAGAGAGCTGGGCACGGCCCCGTGTCCGCTGGACACGGCCCCGTGCCTGTCTGACACTCTCTCTCCTCATTAATTGTAATTCGCAATTACAATAAATGCGCCTGCTGTACTTTCGACACGCCCCCGTGTCCGCTGAGCACGGCCCGTGGTGGGCAATAGAAGCTTCTATAGATTTGTCTTTTCTGCTGCTTCATGGGCACGGCCCCGTGCTGGCTGAGCACGGGGCGTGTTCAGTCTTCTGTCTTCTCTAATTTGCTTTGGAAGGTGCCGTTGAGGGGTCGGGCAGTCCACTAATGTTCCTTTCCTTGTATTTATGTTGGATTTAGCTGTCTTTTTGCTTCTTTTGTGTTTTTGAGCTCATTTAATCCTGAAAATACAAAAGGAAGACAAAAACACTCTTTTTCCAATATTAGTACTTAAAAAGGGTTAGTTTTATGCCTTGTTTGATGTAATTTATATGTTGCATTTTGCACACATCAATGCACAAGTAACACATAAGGCACACATACACACACACGTATAACAATAATTAAAATACGTAGCTCGAGTTGCGATTTGTAGTCGATGTCGATTTGATTAGCATAGTTTGATTATCGTTTAGTTAACTTTATCGCATTGTTACTTCCTACAGTTCACAGTCGTAAGTCGATTAGATGGCGATTGAAATACGTCGATTATTGTAATTATTAACACTTACTCCACATAATACAGCTAAATTAAACATATAAAAGAAATTCACTACAGTTAAGTTGCGCGAAATCGGTCGTTGACTTTGACTTCCCTGAAAAAACGGGGTGTTACAGCCTCCCCTTGTTTAGGGAATTTCGTCCTGAAATTAAGCTGGAAGTTGTACAACACCGTGAATCACGTTTGAGAACTTTCTCTTTCTAGACTTTCTCCTTAAATAACTGCGGGTACTTCGCCTTCATGTCGCTTTCGAGTTCCCAAGTGAACTCTGCGCCTCGTTTGCCTTCCCATCGGACTTTCACAATAGGAATGCGAGAGCGTCTGAGCTGCTTGGTTTGGCGATCCATGATTTCGACAGGCTTTTCCACGAAGTGTAATGTTTCGTTCACTTGCAGGTCATCGAGTGGAACGTGTAAGTCGTGGTCGGCTATGCACTTTCGGAGGTTTGACACGTGGAAAGTCGGGTGGACGTTACTAAGTTCCTCCGGTAGTTCGAGTCTGTAGGCGACTTTTCCGATCCTTTCCAGAATCTTAAAAGGTCCAACATATCGAGGCGCGAGCTTTCCTTTCTTTCCGAATCGGGACCACACCCTTCCAAGGTGATACCTTTAGGAGTACGTAGTCACCAACGTCAAATTCGAGGGGCTTGCGTCGTCTATCGGCATAACTTTTCTGTCGATTCCGAGCTTTAACCAGGTTGTCTCGAATTTGGAAAATTCTGTCTGTCATTTCTTGTAATCGCTCAGGACCGGTTAATTGCGAATGACCGATCTCGTGCCACACAATAGGCGATCGACATCTTCTTCCGTATAAAGCCTCGAATGGTGCCATTTGAATGCTGGAATGATAGCTGTTGTTATACGAGAATTTGACTAACGGCAGGTATTTATCCCAATTACCACCCAAGTCTATGACACACGAACGGAGCATGTCTTCAAGAGTACGAATCGTTCTTTCAGTCTGACCGTCGGTTTGAGGGTGGAAAGCGGTACTTAGATTTAGCGATGTACCAAGGGCCATTTGAAATGTTTCCCATAGTCACGAGGTAAACCGAGCATCACGATTAGAGATGATGTCACGAGGCGTCCCATGATTACAAATGATCTCTTCGGTGTAGATTCGGGCTAATCGTTCTACCTTGTAGTCTTCCCGTATTGGCAGAAAGTGAGCTGATTTGGTCAATCGGTCAACCACAACCCAAATGCTGTCATGACCTGATGACGTGTGTGGTAGCTTTGTTATGAAGTCCATAGCTATACTCTCCCACTTCCACATGGGGATCAGTGGTTTTTCGAGTAAGCCAGAGGGTCTTTGATGTTCAGCCTTGACTCTTGCTCAAGTTAGGCATTTTCCAACGTAGAGAGCAATATCCCTCTTCATGCCCGGCCACCAGTACTTATAGCGAAGATCCTGGTACATTTTGTCGGCACCGGGATGAATATAATACCGGGATTTGTGGGCTTCGTCCATCAAGATCTGTCGCAAATTGGTTCGTTTGGGAATCCAAATTCGGTTCAGAAAGTGGAATATCCCATTCGATTTGCTCACACGTTGGGCTCCATCGTGGTAGATTCTTTCCTTCTTCAGTATGCGTTCATTAAAACACGCATGCTGAGCTTCGCGGATGAGGGTTTCGAGATCGTATTGGGTTTAGACATTACGGGTGCTAAGAAGATAGCTCCGTCTGCTAAGTGCGTCGGCAACAACATTTGCCTTGCCTGGGTGATAACGAATCTCACAGTCGTAATCGTTGAGAAGTTCTACCCATCGGCGTTGAAACATATTAAGTTCCTTCTGATTAAAGATATGTTGTAGGCTCCTATGATCGGTGAAGATCGTACACTTGGTACCATACAGGTAGTGTCGCCAAATCTTTAACGCAAAAACAACTGCGCCTAGCTCGAGATCATGGGTTGTGTAGTTCTTCTCGTGGATTTTGAGCTGACGAGATGCGTAAGCTATAACCTTGTCCCGTTGTATAAGGACACAACCTAGACCAAGGTTGGAAGCATCACAGTAGACAATGAAATCGTTGTTTTCGTCGGGTAATGCGAGAACAGGAGCATTGCAGAGCTTATGCTTGAGGGTTTGAAAGGCAGACTCTTGTTCAGTTCTCCAAACAAAAGGCTTGTCTTTGTGCGTGAGAGCGGTAAGCGGCACTGCGATCTTTGAGAATCCTTCGATAAATCGTCGATAATAGCCCGCTAGTCTGAGAAAAGATCGGACTTCAGACGGGTTCTTAGGCGTAATCCAGCTCTTAATAGCTTCAATCTTCGCAGGATCGATGTGAATACCTTGATTATTTACGATGTGACCCAGAAACTGAACTTCCTCCAACCAGAATTCACACTTGGAGAACTTGGCATAGATTTGGTTCCCCTGGAGTAGCTCGAGAACCAAACGTAGATGTTGCGCGTGTTCGGTTTTTGATTTGGAATAGATCAAGACATCGTCGATGAATACGATGACGAAACGGTCGAGATATGGTTTACACACGCGATTCATCAGATCCATGAAAATCGCGGGTGCATTGGTTAAACCAAAAGGCATAACAACGAATTTGTAGTGGCCGTATCGAGTGCGAAACGCGGTTTTGGGTATATCCTCCTCTTGAATACGTAGCTGGTGATAGCCTGAGCGTAGATCGATCTTCGAGAAACACGTAGCACCTTGTAGTTGATCAAACAAATCGTCGATGCGGGGTAGGGGATAGCGGTTCTTGATAGTTAACTTATTCAATTCCCGATAGTCGATGCACATCCTGAACGCCCCATCCTTCTTTTTGACGAAAAGGACTGGCGCGCCCCAAGGAGAGGTGCTCGGGCGAATGAAGCCTTTCTCAAGTAATTCCTGGAGTTGGTTTGAGAGTTCACGCATTTCGGATGGCGCGAGTCGGTAGGGAGCTTTGGCAATAGGGTTGGCTCCAGGAATGAGGTCGATACGAAAGTCGATATCACGACTTGGCGGTAGTCCGGGAAGATCCTCTGGAAAAACATTAGGAAATTCTCGAACCACTGGAACATCCTTCACTTCCTTCTTCTCCTTCTTTTCCTTCTCCGCTACTATAATGTTAGCCAAGAAAGCTCTGTATTCTTTGCGGAGATACTTGCTAGCTTGGACACATGACATGAGCTTGAGACCTTTCGAAGTAGTATCACCTTAAACACACAATAAGTCACCATTTGCGAGCGAGAATCGAATCATCTTGTCGAAGCACACAACTTCAGCATGGTTTTCGCAAAGAAAGTCCATGCCTACTATGACGTCAAAACTTCCGAGTTGCATCGGAATAAGGTCGATTGGGAAGATGTGATTATTGAGCTCAAGAGTACAATCACGAAGCACTGAATTAACGGCGACAGTTCTTCCGGTAGCGACTTTAACATCGAACGTCGAGGAGAGTTGGGAGCGTTTACGACTAAGGTGTTTCTCGAATTCGAACGACACAAAGCAATTATCGGCTCCAGTATCAAATAAATACGAAGCATAAATAGCATTCACAAGGAACGTACCAATGACCACGTTGTTGTCGGCTTGGGCTTGGCGCACGTTGATGTTGAAGGTTCGTGCGCGTGCTGCTTGTTGTTGCTGCTGCTGCTGTTGTTGCTGCTGAGGCTGCTGCTGCTGGGGATCTTGCTTCACAACCCTGTTTGGGCACATGTTGGCGAAATGATTAGAATCGCCACACGCGAAGCAGGCTCTGGCTTTGACCGTGGGTGCCGGAGGAGCTTGTTGACCCTGAGGGGCGGTGAGTAGAGCTTGATGAGCAGGAGCTTGTCGAACACGGCAGTTGGTAGTAAAATGGCCGTACATATTGCAATGAGCACAAAAACAGCAAGCAATGGTAGTCGGGTGGTGGTAGGTACAAGTAGGGCAGAGCGGGTGTGGCCCAGTGTATGCACGCTTTGCAGGCGGTGCATTTGCCACATGCGCCGCTACTTGACGCTGTTGGGCTGGTACAGCTTGAATTGGTGCAGTAGTGATCGCACAGTTCTTGTTGCTGGAGCTGTTCTTTCTCTTGTTGCTTGATGAGGTGGTGGTTTCAGCAGTTGGTGCGGTGGTGGTAGCTTGATACAGATGCTTCGCAGTTTTATCCCAGACACCGGCCTTGACCCGCTTGTCGTTGATTTTAGCGGCCAGTAGATAAGTCTCTTCGATCGTTGTAGTCTTAGCCGTTTGCACGAAATCAGCAACGCAGTCAGGCAGGGCTCAGATATACTTCTTGATTGCCATGTCTGGAGTCTTGACCTGATCGGGACAAATGATGCTGAGCTGTTTGAAGCGAGCAGTGAGCGCAGCATTTTCACCATCCTTTTGCTGTATGTGCCAAAATTCATCCTCTAGCTTCTGACGTTCATGAGGAGGGCAAAATTCTTCCAGCATGAGTTCCTTGAGCTCATCCCACGACAGACCGTAGGCTGCGTCGTTCCCTCGCTTGTTCCTCTCGGCCGTCCACCAGTCTAGTGCACGGGACTGGAAAACGCCGGTAGCATTCAGAGTTCGGAGGTCATCGGGGCAACCACTTTGTCGTAGAGTAACCTCAATGGAATCAAACCATTGGAATAGTGCAGTAGGACCTCCCTCGCCGGTGAATTCTTTTGGCCCACACGACTTGAATTGCTTGAAATTGAAGGCCTTAGCGGTAGCTTTAGGAGCTTCGGTCCTCGATTCCTCGGATGATTTGCTGGCATTCTCGTAAACATCACTCACGGCCTTTGCCACACTTTTAGCGATGATGGCAGCAAGGCGTTTGTCTCTCTTTTCTTGACGAGAAAGTAAGGGATGATGGGATCCAGATGACATTGTCTGCAACAGACATCGTCACAGGACTCAACACATTGTATTCGAATCTCACCTCACACGTCTACTACTTACTAAAGCTCAGTAACACGCATAATCACATAACACATAGGCGTATAACCACGTAGAACACATAATCACATAAACACATAAGCACATAGTCCACAGAACACGTAGGCATATAGATCACAGAGTCACAGAAGCACCCAATCGTGTAGTCACAAGAGACATATGGGAGCATATAGAAACACGTAGAGTATTCCAACTGCCTCAGAATACAAAAACCTAGCAGTCAAAGTTCGCGAGTGTTCGAATATAGTGGTCGCGTATAGCATATCGAAGTGTATAGTATAAGCGTATAGTATAGCATACGGTCGTCCCCAATTTAGCGATTTGTTAGCATTTTCAGATAGGATTGCAGTGCGAGTCGTGCGTGTCGATCGAAGTGAAAGCAATAGTCGAGTAAATTTCCAAAATTTAAACACATAAACAGGTAACACATACATAGCACATAAAATCAACGAATCATCAGAGTCGGCAGTTGCGGGCTTAAAATCGAAACACATAGAAATCGAGAAATGGATTGTCTGCGGCTATTAGACATTGACTAACCAAAGTGGTTCGACTATTCACATGGACTTGTCGTGCACGCTTGACTTACAGGGCAGTGCCTTCGCCTCGACTCTTGGGCGTTTGGCACACATCCCGTTAGTCATATTGTGACTTCAGGTCGTTGGAGTCCGTCGAGACTTTGGTGAGAGTTTTGTATAAAAGCGGAACAAGTCGTCAAGGTTAGGGTTTCACCCCTAGCTTAACAACTTCGTTCCTGTTTTTAATAAAATAGAGGAGATTATTCATCAAAATACGGATTTCACTCCTGATTTGGCATAATTCTCCTCGTTTGTAGATAAAATGCGGGTCGATTAAGCAACTTTAGTCGAGAGTTTGCGGTTTTCACACCTAATCTCGACTTTATTGCCTATCCATAATTGAAAATTCGAGTGCAGTGATAGTGTAGCATAAGCGAGAATAGCGAGAAATAGCGGTAAGCTCATACATGATCCCTAACGGATATGCACAAGTCGGTCTGTTGGTTCCTAACTATAGACTAGGTATCTAAGACATCGACCCGGACTAGGTCGTGTCTTGCCTAATTCCCTATAGTTATGGCTCTGATACCAATCTGTCACACCCCAATCGATGGCGGAAACATCGGGGCATGGCACTGAGCGAAACAGATTGTCCAGAAGTTTCCATAACAATTATCATTACCATTCAATTTATAATAACATGTCCCATACCATGTCTCAAACAGTAAACAAATTATTACAGATAAATCTAGGCAAATAATTCTGCTCCGAGAACTCAGATTTATACATAGATAGTTTATTTATTGGTTTCTAGGACCCCTTTTCCTAGCTTCGATTTCATCACTGCGCAGAGAGCATCCTAGACCTTTCCTAGCCTCAATTTCACTACGGACTAGGCATACAAACAACCTAAGCACCTGTCACATACGTTAAAATAAAGTCAATACATAAAATGTAAAGGTGAGCATACAAGTTTGATAATAGCATATAGAGTTCGAATTCGTTTACGCATAACCAGCACGTACACATAGTGAAATGAAGCACGTTAGTTATCGACATAGAACCATCGATACCAATGACTGCGGGTTGACTGCCAAATGCAGTTCGCAATACATGATTACCACCGTAATCCATGCAAGTAATTGTCCTTAACAACCCCCGTGTGAACGGGTGCTGAGTCCAAACTATAGTACTATCGTTGCTAAGGCAGGTAGACAGCATTCCATGTGTAAACATAACAAACAAGCATCTATAAGCCACGTATAACACGCATTAATGGTTAGCGTTCAAATAGTATTGAGTAGTGTGTTTGATGTGATTTGAATAGTTGTAACGTATGTAACACCCAAAAGTGCTTAAAGCAAAAAGGGATCGAGTATACTCACAGTGGTTGATGGATTGAAGGGAGCGCTTATCGAGTAAAGTTAGCCTGAATGGATTGATAGTATAATGATAAGTGATGCGCAAAACGAAAAGCAAGTGTTGGAGGGTCGGACAGCTGGTCGATCGGACGGCTGACCGTTCGGTTGACAGTCCGCTCGGACCGCTGTCCGGTCGGTCGGTTGGCCGATCGAATGGCTGTTCGAGTGGATTGTTTCTTCTTTTGAGAAGGATGTGTTTGTGTATGATGGTTTGACTTTTGAAGTTTTCGTTGTAGCATTTGAAAACATTGAAGTACCTTTACCCTTCAGGTCGGTCGATCGGACGGCTGTTCGATCGGCCGGCAACCCGATCGGTTAGGTATTTTTAATGAATTGTAGTGATCTGCCTTGGATCGGATAGGTGTTCGATCAGACGGGTGTTCGATCGCACAGGTGTTCGATCGGACAGGTCAACAAGTCAAAAACTTAATAAATTGTAAAGCGACGCAATAATACGGCTTGCTGACCGATCGGTTGGCAAGTCAACAATAGTCAACAACTTTAAATGAAATTCAAAGTATGGTGCAGTGGATTGGTTAGCTAATCGATCGAACACTAATGCTGTTCGATCGGACAACATGCATGAACAACCATGACGAGTTCTCAGCAGGGTGTCACCTGATCGGACGGCTGTTCGATCGGGTGGCACTCCTAGTGCATCGAACATGTTGAAAAATCGATTAAGTGTTGAAGTATAGTATCTCATGATCTGAAGAGTAATCCGACCGGACAGTAGTCCGATCGAACGGTAATTCGTTCAATACTAGTCTTCAAAATAAATTAATTGTGTGGGACCATGTGTTACATCGGCTGGCCAGTCGATCAGCTGACTGTCCGATCGGCTGGCTGTTCGTTCGGACAGCAGTCCGATCGGTCAGCATCCTGACCTGATCAGCCAATTCGTCTAACACTTGGTTGTTCTGTTTGTTTGTCGTTTTATTGAGGTATTTTGACAACGAGTCGAACCATAGATCCCTCGTCCTTACTTGGCTCCCCAGGTCGGACAGGAATCACCCAAATCCGGCTGGTGAACTGTTCGGAACGGAGTTTATCGTTTAACCCGAAATCAGTTAACCTCGTGGATAGAATCCGGATCTTGAGCCATGCAACCACCAGAGTGATTTGTAAGCCGGCACAGGTTCCGTTTCTATCGGTTTGAAGGCATTGAGTGAAAAAGAGTTGGAAAATTACCAAATCCTTACCGTTAATATCCCATACTACTAACATATAAAGAAAAAATAGTTATTACAGATAATTATCTCAAAAACAAGCAAACTGTTCCGACAACTCATAAATTATTCGTGGGTTTATAGACCACCTAAACTTGATTCCAAGACATCCAGCAAATAAAAGCTTCCTAAACACCTGTCACATACGTTAAAATAAAGTCAATACACATTGTGTAAATGTGAGCATACAAGTTTAATAGCATATAGTAGCGAAAGCGGTTTACGCATAACCAGCATGTAACACGTAGAAATGTGATGCGAGTAAGCTATCGACAATGAAATATGCACAGACGTGACTGCGAGTTATAGAATGCGCAACACATATCACCACTGTGACGTGTGAATAAATACCCTTAACAACCCCGGTCCACGACAGGTGCTGAGTCCAAATCAAAGTACTATCGTTGCTAAGGTGTCAGGCAACAATCACTGTATAAACATAACATACAAGCATTCATCGAATAACATGTATAAAATGTAGAGCAGTTAGCGTTTGAAAGTGTTTGCGTTGTGTGTCGATGTGATTTAATATTGGTAACGTATGTAACACCCAAAAGTGCGTTAAGCAAAAAGGGATCGAGTATACTCACAGATCGTGTTTAGTAACTAAACACAGTCTTGGATTGAAGGGAGCGCTTGAGGGATTAGCCTGATCACAGTACGATAGTATAAGAGTTTGAACAGTGCGTAAAACAACGTATCGTTGAGATGAGGGACGGATGGTGATCCGATCGGATGACCGTCCGGACGGATGACCATTCGGTCGGGGGTCCTTCGTTGGAAAGAGTGTGTTTGTGAAATGTTTGAACTTTGAAGTTTTCGTTGTAGCATTTTAAAAAGTGAGAAGTATCTCTATATGTCTAGTTATCCAGTCGGATGGTCATCCGGACGGATGGCCGTTCGATCGGATGATGATCCAAGTGGAAGTTGATATTCTTCAAAGTTTTGAAAATTGTTTAAGTGTTGAAAATCACAAGTCACTTGGTCGAACAGTCGTTCGATCGGATGGTCGTCCAATCGGACGGCTATTCGATCGAGTAACCTTCCGTTTGAAAACTTTATGAAATCAGTTAAGTTGAAAAGTTTGCGGTTTGACGGAGACGTTATGACGGCGTGTTAAACAACGGAAATCTCATCATGTCCAACTCATCTACTCGGACGGGAACCACCCCTTTCGATCCGAACCAACTGTTCTTGATGGAGTTTCATATTCAACCCGGAAATCAGTCGTCTCTTCGGTAGAAATCCGTTCTCAGACCGATTATCCACTAGAGGATGAGTAGAGAGCCCGAATGAGCTCAGATTCTAACGGTTTTGAGTTGAATAGTTAAGAATGTTGAAGAAAAGTTTGAAATAGTTGGACGATGTTTAGATTTAGTTGAAATCATTGTAAAAACATGTAGAAATCTGTTAGATCCAAACCATTCTTAACGAGATGAGGTCACACTTTAGTGTTCAAGAGAAACCATGGTGACGTCATCCTAGAACAGCTCAAAACCAGGTGATCTCATGGTGAAATTATGAGATTTGGTGGAGAAGATGATGAGAAAGTGTGTGATGAAGATGGAAGTACAAAATTTAGGAAGAAAACTTACAAGAATCGTGAGGAATCGAGAGAAAAGAGGCTGAGAGTGCACGGGTCGGAGGGAGATGTCACATTAATGAACAGTCGATGTGATTGTGGGGTATTTATAGGGTGGGGGTGAGAAAGGCGGAGCAAAGGAAACGGGTCGGACGGCCTTTCGATCGGATGGATGGTCATACGGTCGGATGACCATTAAATCGAACAGTCGTTTGATCGGATGGCACGTGCGAGTTAGTTTCTGACTTTCATTTCGTGCGTTGAGCTTTGTGTTTTGTTTAATCGAGTTGCGTGCCAGCGATGTGATAATTTAAACAATAGTTACACAAATAACATAACTAACACATAACGACATACATGTACGTGAATTTGCGTTTAGCGTTTGCGATTAGATTGCATTACGATAGAGTTGCTATTGCGTTTGCGAATAACACCTCAAACAATAATAAACATGCACAAGTAATTGACATAATAACACACACACACACACATAGAACAATACCAATAACTGCGATTCGAGTTGCGATGCGATAGCGTTAAGTAGATTAGCATTTAGTTATGTTTATCGCATTTTTACTTCACATATTACAAATCGTAAATTAATATAGCGTTAACCAAAGTATCGATTATCGGGTTGGAGAGTACAAGCAATAATTAAGTCAGAAATGGCAGATCTGATTTGCAATCTTTTCTTCCTTTGACTTCTAGTTTGACTTGTACTTTGACTTTAAAAATCGGGTTGTTACCACCTCCCCTACTTTAGGGAATTCCGTCCCGAAATTAAGGCGCAGGCGTAACGAAAAGCTGTGGATACTTAGCCTTCATATCACTTTCGAGTTCCCAGGTAAACTCGGCGCTGAGTTTGCCTTCCCAGCGAACCTTCACTATAGGAATGCGTGAGCGTCAAAGCTTCTTGGTCTCTCGATCCATGATCTCGACTGGCTTTTCCACGAAGTGTAATGTTTCGTCCACTTGTAGATCCTCAAGAGGTACATGTAAATTCTGCTCGGCTCGACACTTTTTGAGGTTCGAGACGTGAAAAGTCGGATGAACGTTGCTGAGTTCCTCCGGTAATTCGACTCTGTAGGCCACTTTTAAAGGGTCCAATGTATCGAGGCGCGAGCTTTCCTTTCTTGCCGAATCAGATCACTCCCTTCCAAGGTGAAACCTTTAGGAGTACGTGATCACTAACGTCAAATTTAAGGGGCTTGCGGCATTTATCGGCGTAACTCTTTTGTCGACCCCAAGCTTTCAGGAGATTGTCTCGTATTTGGAGGATCTTGTCAGTCGTTTCTTGTAATAACTAAGGACCGGTAATTTGCGCATCTTCGATCTCGTGCCATACAATAGGTGATCGACATTTTCTCCCATATAATGCCTCAAATGGTGACATTTGAATGCTAGAATGATAACTGTTGTTGTAAGAGAATTCGACTAAAGGTAAATGCGAATCCCAATTACCACCAAAATCTATAACACACGAACGAAGCATGTCTTCAAGGGTGCGAATCGTGCGTTCAGTCTGACCGTCAGTTTAGGGATGGAAAGCGGTACTTAGATTAAGAGTAGTACCGAGAGTGGATTGAAACGTTTTCCAAAGACGCGTGGTGAATCGACCATCGCGGTCAGAGATGATGTCACGAGGTGTCCCATGTCGACAAATGACTTCGTCGGTATAGATCCGTGCTAATCGTTCTACCTTAAAGTCTTCTCGTATCTGTAGAAAGTGAGCAGAGTTGGTAAGACGATCAACGATAACCCAAATGCTATCGTGACCTGATGGCGTGCGGGGAAGTTTCGTTATGAAGTCCATAGCTATACTCTCCCATTTCCACATAGGGATCTCGGGTTGCACGAGTAAGCCAGAGGGCCTTTGCTGTTCAGCCTTGACTTTCAAACAAGTCAGGCATTTCGAAACATAGACGGTGATATCCTTCTTCATTGCAGGCCACCAATACCGAATACGAAGGTCATGGTACATCTTGTCGGCACCAGGATGAATGGAATATCGGGATTTGTGGGCTTCAGTCAACAATATCCCCCGAAGGTTATTGCGACTTGGAATCCAGATGCGATCGAGATAGTAATAAATACCGTTCGATTTGGTGACAAATTGGGTTTCAGCACCACACTTCTTCATTTCCTCTTGCAAGGTGTTCTCAATGAAGTAGGATTGCTGAGCTTCACGAATGAGGGCTTCGAGTTCATGCTGGGCTTGAACATTACGAACGCTATGCAAATAGCTTCGTCTGCTGAGAGCGTCGGCAACGATATTTGCTTTGCCTGGGTGGTAATGAATCTCATAGTCATAATCGTTGAGAAGTTCGACCCATTTGCATTGGCGCGTATTCAGTTCCTTCTGGTTCAAGATGTGTTGTAGGCTCTTATGGTCTGTAAAGACCGTACACTTTGTACCATAAAGGTAGTGTTGCCAAATCTTTAACGCAAAAACAACTGCGCCAAGCTCGAGATCGTTGGTTGTGTAGTTTTTCTCGTGGATCTTGAGCTGACGAGAGGCGTATGCGATAACCTTGTCCCGTTGCATGAGAACAGAACCGAGACCGAGGTTAGAGGCATCACAATAGACTATGAAGTCATCGTTTCCGTCGGGTAAAGCAAGGATAGGAGCATTGCAGAGCATAAGCTTGAGAGTTTGAAAGGCTTGCTCTTGTTCGATTCCCCAAACAAATGGCTTATCTTTATGCGTCAGAGAGTTAAGCGGAACGGTGATTTTAGAGAAATCAGCAATGAATCGACGGTAATACCCCGCCAATCTGAGGAACGAACGAACTTCAGACAGGGATTTCGGTGTAATCCAACTCTTAACAGCTTCAATCTTTGCGGGATCGACGTGAATACCTTGACTATTGACAATGTGACCGAGGAATTGAACCTCCTCAAGCCAAAATTCACACTTGGAGAACTTGACATAGAGTCGATTCCCTTGGAGTAACTCGAGAACCAAACGTAGATGTTGTGCATGTTCGGATTTCGATTTTGAATAGATAAGGATATCATCAATAATCACGATGACGAAGCGGTCGACAAAGGGTTTACACACGCGATTCATCAAATCCATGAAAACCGCGGGTGCGTTAGTCAGTCCAAAGGGCATAATGAAAAATTCATAGTGACCGTAGCGTGTGCGAAAAGCGGTTTTAGGGATATCTTCCTCCTGAATTCGTAACTGATGGTAACCTGAGCGCAAATCGATCTTCGAGAAACACGTAGCACCTTGCATCTAATCAAACAAATCGTCGATTCGAGGTAAGGGATAGCGATTCTTGATAGTCAGCTTATTGAGTTCCCTATAATCGATGCACATCCGGAACGATCCATCCTTCTTTTTGACGAAAAGGACAGGAGCGCCCCAAGGAGAGGTGCTAGGATGGATGAAGCCTTTATCAAGCAATTCCTGTAATTGACTCGAGAGTTCGCGCATTTCAGACAGAGCGAGGCAATAGGGAGCTTTAGCAACAAGATTTTCTCCAGGAATTAGGTCGATACGAAAATCAATATCATGACTCGGCGGTAAACCAGGTAAATCGTCAGGAAAGATAACAGGAAAATCACGAACCACAGGCACCTTATCCATTGCCTTCTTTTCCTTTTCCTCCGCTACTACGATGTGCGCCAAGAAAGCTTGGTATTCCATTCGGAGATACTTACTCGCTTGTATGTACGACATGAGTTTGAGATCCTTCGAAGCTACTTCGCTATAGACACAGAGTTAATAACCATTAGCGAGAGAGAAACGAATCATCTTTTCAAAACAAACGACTTCGACATGATTTTTGCGAAGAAAATCCAAGCCTACTATGATATCAAAACTACCAAGCTACATCAGAATAAGATCGATAGGGAAGACATGATTGTTGAGCTCAAGAGTACAATCAAGTAGAACAGAACGAACAGTGATGGTTCTTCCAGTGGCAACTTCTACGTCGAACGTCATTGGGAGATTAGCGCGTTTACGTTTTAGGAGCTTTTCGAATTCAAATGACACAAAACAGTTATCGGCTCCAGTATCAAATAAACACGAAGCATATATACCATTGACAAGAAACATACCATTGACAACATTGTTGTCAGCTTGAGCCTGGCGGACATTGATGTTGGATGTTCGGCTGTGGGCTGCTTGTTGTGCTGGCTGCTGCTGCTGTTGATGTTGTTACTGTGCTGGCTGCTGCAGTGGCTCTTGCTTCACCACTCTGTTTGGGAAGACGTTCGCGAAGTGGTTAGGATCACCATTTGCGAAGCAGGCTCTTGCGTGAGCAGCGGGAGCAGGAGCTGCTTGTTGATCCTGAGGATCGGGAAGATGAGCTGGCAGTGTGAGAGGAGCTTGAACTCGAGCTTGACGAGGATCCGTATGGCAGTTAGTAGTAAAGTGTCCGTATATATTGCAATGGGCACAGAAGCGGCAAGTGATCCCAACTGGATGATGGTAAGTATAAGTAGGGCACAGTGGGTGAGGACTGGTATACGCAAGCTTGGCAGGCGGTGCGTTGGTCACTGGTTCAGCTATTTGGTGGTTCTGGTTATGGGATTGGACAGGAATGACATTGAGAGGTCCGACGGTGACTGCACAGTTCTTGTTGTTGTTGTTGCTTTTGCGCTTGCGGCGTGAAGATTTCGATCCTTGAGATGCAGCGGGTTCAGAAGCGGGGGTAGCGGTGACTTGATGTAGACTTTTGGTGGTGTTCTTGAAGTAACCAGCCTTAACTCGCTTGTCATTGATTTCTGCAGCGAGTAGATAAGTCTCTTCGATGGTAGTCGTCTTGGTGGCTTGCACGAAATCAGCAACACAATCGGGTAAGGCGCATATATACTTCTTGATTGTGATGTTGGGAGTTGAGACTTGGCCAGGACAAATGATGCTAAGCTGCTTAAAGCTAGCAGTAAGACCAGCATTGTCGCCACCTTCTTGCTTGATATTCCAAAACTCGTCCTCCAGCTTCTGGAGCTCATGTGGGGGGTATAATTCTTTCATCATGATTTCCTTCAATTCCTCGCAAGAAAGCCTATAGGCCGCATCGTTACCTCGCCTGTTTCTTTCGGTAGTCCACCAATCCAGAGCCCTGGACTGGAAAACGTCAGTTGCGTTGACAGTGCGGAGGTTGTCTGGACATCCGCTTTGGTGAAGAGTGACTTCAATCAAGTCGAACCATTGAAACATGGCACTGGGCCCGTCTTCACCAGTGAAGTCTTTGGGGCCGCAAGCCTTAAACTGCTTGAAGCTAAAAGTAGCTCGAGGCGAGTCAGTTCTGGATTCCTCAGAAGACTTGCTACCTATTTCATTGATTTCTCTGATGATTTGTGGAATGAACTTGGCCATTTCCTTTGAAACTAGCGAGGCGATGCGTTTGTCAGCGTGGTTGTGGTGGGTAGCGCGAGCAGTATGAGATCCAAATGATGACATTGTCTGCAACAGACATCGTCATAGGATTCAGACGAGATCTCGATTAAACCGATTATAGTCTATTGTATCACCCAGCGCTACTTTATATATAAAGCACAGGAACACATCTAACACATAGGCACATAATCAAATAGGCACATAATTCACATAGACACATAAGCACATAAGCACGTAAGCACAGAAGCACGTAGTCCATGTAAACACATACCCACTCTATTTTGCATGTATTCACCTACATATTTTGCATGTATTCACCTATCTTTCACAGCTGCTTAAAGCGATTGAGAGTAGCGAGTGCGAATAACGTTAATGATTATGGGTAACATAGCGAGTAGTATAGCGTGCGATTTGTTAGCGTATTGAGATATAAGTGCAGTGCGAGTTGTGCGTGTTTATCAAAGCGATAAGTGAAAAATGAATAAATCTCCAAAATCGAAACACATATAAACATTTAAAACCACATAAAACACATAAAATCGAAGAATCAGCGGCTGCGAGCTCAGAATTGAAACAGATCGTCTGTGTGTGAGACGTTGACTACCCAAAAGTGATTCGACTATTCACAAAGACCTCGAGTGCACACTTTGTCCTTCTGGACTGTGCTCTCACCTTGATCTGGGCGAACGACACACATCCTTCCAGTTACTGTGTGACTCGTGTCATTGGAGTCCGTCGAGACTTTGGTGAGAGTTTGTAAAACCAGAATATAGGGCGGAATGAGTCATTAAGATGCGGGTTTCACCCATAACTTAACAACTTTGTTCCCGATGATGAGGTTAAGGTGCAGAATTTTGTCGAGATATGGATTTCACTCCTGACTCAACGCAAATTCTCGTGTTTTATAGTGAAAATGGGCGTAGATCGAACAATCTCATCGAGAGTTCTTGGATTTCACACCTATTCTCGACAAGTTGCTCAGTTGTGTTATGCGAGTGTTTTTGAAAAGCGTGTAGTGTGTCATGTCAGCTTTAGGAAAAGCTGTGTAGTTTCCAGCGAGTTTGAGCGAGAGTATCAAGAAAAAGCTCATACAAAACCCCTACTGGGTTTGCACAAGTTGGTCTGTTGGTTCTTAGACTATAGACTAGGTCGTTTCTAAGACATCAACCCGGACTAGGTCGAGTCTTGCCTAATTCCCTATAGTTATGACTCTGATACCAATCTGTCACACCCCAACCGATGGCGGAATCATCGGGGTGTGGCACTAAGCGAAACAGATTGTTCAGGAGAATCCACAACAACTATTAAATTACCAAATCCTTAACGTTAATATCCCATACTACTAACAAATAAAAGTAAAAATAGTTATTACAGATAATTGTCTAAAAAACAAGCAAACTGTTCCGACAACTCATAAATTATTCGTGGGTTTCTAGACCACCTAAACTTGATTCCAAGACATCCAGCAAATAAAAGCATCCTAAACACCTGTCACATACGTTAAAATAAAGTCAATACACATTGTGTAAAGGTGAGCATACAAGTTTAATAGCATATAGTAGTGAAAGCGGTTTACGCATAACCAGCATGTAACACGTAGAAATGTGAAGCGAGTAAGCTTTGGATAATGAAATATGCACAGACGTGACTGCGAGTTGTAGAATGCGCACCCCATATCACCACTGTGACGTGTGAAGAAATACCCTTAACAACCCCGGTCCACGACAGGTGCTGAGTCCAAATCAAAGTACTATCGTTGCTAAGGTGTCAGGCAACAATCACTGTGTAAACATATGTTAGGATTTGAGTTTCTTAGATTGTGTTGTTTAATTAAAATGAAGATGAAATAGAGATATGAATTGCAGCGGAATATGGAAATAAACTTTGATAACACAATCAATGGAAGAAAAGTTTAAGCAGGCATGATTTCATTAATTGAATGATTGTATTTGTTACAAGACTCAATTATGCATGCATGCACAAGACTCCCCCTCAGCCTGAGCTCAGTGATTGTTCATACAGAATGACTTAGGTGGAAAGAGCTAATGGAATTGTACATAGTACTGTTCTATTTATAGTATAGACCAAACCACTGAGCATCTTTGCTGACGTCACCATGAAAGTGACATCTAACAACCTAACAACCTCTAACCACAGATATACAAAACACTGATACAATGAATAAACTATTACATAGACACTGATAATATAAACACTGTTTGCAGCTTCCCACTGTTGTTGCCTAAGCACTGATGTTGTGAATCAGTGCTTTCTTCATAGGTTGATCAGGCCTTTGAGTCAGCAGTGCGTTGTCTTCATCAGTGCTTGAGTAGCAGCAGTAGTTAGGGATTTAGTCTTTATATCAACAGCAGTTCTTTGACACAACAGTTGTTAGGTAGATCAGTACTTAGAGAATGATAAGCTGTTAGATAACCACTATCAAGGGGAAAGTCTTTGTACAAGCACTGCTTATGATGATTCACTGTCCTGAACCAGTTTTGACTTTTCATATCATCTGTTCCTTTGTAGAACAGTGTTTTGTTACATGTGCTTCCAAAAATGATGTCATCCACATAAATATGGACAATCATCAGATCTTTCCCTCTCCATTTTAAGAACAGTGTTTTGTCAATTTTGCCTCTTGTGAAACCAATGGAAAGTAGAATGGCGGAAAGAGTTTCATGCCAGGCTCTAGGTGCTTGTTTCAAGCCATACAAAGCTTTGTTTAGCTTGTAGACATGATCTGGATTAAATGGATCCTCAAAACCAGGAGGTTGACAAACATATACCTCTTCATGAATCTTACCATAGAGGAATGCACATTTGATATCCATTTGAAACACCTTTATGTTGTGGTTGATAGCAAAGGCCAGGAACAGTCTGATAGCTTCCAATCTTGCTACAGGGGCAAAAGTTTCATCATAATCAATGCCCTCTTCCTGTCTGAAACCTTGAACCACAAGCCTAGCTTTATTTTTGATAACAATGCCCTTTTCATCAGTTTTATTTTTGAAGACCCACTTTGTGCCAATAGGACTCACACCCTTTGGCAGTGGTACAAGTTCCCATACTTGTTGTCTTTTAAACTGTTGGAGCTCTTCTTGCATAGCTTCTACCCAACTGTTGTCTTTTAGTGCCTCTTGGTACTTGATAGGTTGATGGAGTGATAGAAAGCCAGCAAAAAGGCAGATGTTTTGGGATTGACTTCTGGTGAGAACCCCTTCACTGATGTTGCCAATGATTTGATCTGGTGGATGAGACTTTAAGAAGATTAAATCTCCTTTGTATGGAACAATGGCAATTAAGTGTGAGGGCTGCAGATGTGAATCATCTGAGCTAACAACTGTTGGTGACTTTGATGATCCAACAATGTCTTGAAATGGAGGTGGAGGGATAGGAGGAATTTGTGTGGTACCATGTTGATTTTTATCCACTGTTGGCAGATCTTTATCAACAGTGGTTGAGGATGTGGAAACAGAGGTTGAAGGGCTACTTTGGTCAACAACTGTTGATGCAACAGTGGTTGAGCTTTGACAGCTGTTTTGAACATCTGCTGCTCTGGCAATGGATGAGAATTTCTGTTGTAGAATTATCACTTCATATCCATTGTCTGGTGGAGGAGGTTGAGATGGACCTGCACTGTTAGTCTTGACAGAAACATTTTCAAAAGTGAATTTATCAAGATCAAATAACTCAGCAGGGTTTGCTGGGATTTTCATTGAAGAAAGTTCATTGAACTTTACATTCAAGGTCTCTTCCACACACTTAGTCCTAGTGTTAAACACTTTGTAGGCCTTAGCAGTGGTTGAGTATCCCAGATGATAACCACAATCTACTTTGGCTGCAAATTTTGAAATTGAGTCTTTTAATTTTAAAATGAAACATGGGCAGCCAAATACTTTAAAGTATGAGATCAGTGGTTTGATTTTATACAGAATTTCATAGGCAGTCTTTTGATGCCTGGGGTTGATCAAAACTTTGTTCTGGACATATCAGGCAGTGTTTACAGCCTCTGCCCAAAAAGTTAATGGCAAACCTGAATCTGCAAGCATGGTTCTGGCTGCTTCAATCAATGTTCTGTTCTTTCTTTCAACAACCCCATTTTGTTCTGGTGTCCTTGGGATACTGTACTGCCTTACAATTCCTTTTGACACACAAAACTCATCCAACTCCCTATTTCTGAATTCTGTGCCATTGTCACTCCTAAAGACTTTTACTGGCAAGTCAAATTGCTTTTCAACCTGTTTGACAAAGTCTTGCAAAATGCATGCAGTCTCATCTTTAGAAGGTAAGAAATAAGTCCATGTAAACCTAGAAAAATCATCCACTATTACAAAACAATATCTTTTCTTTTTAAGGCTCATGATTTTTGGACTCTTTAATGGACTTAAATGAGCTTTTATGTTGTTTGCCTTTTAAACAGGAACCACAATGCTCAGGACATGTGAACAATTTTTGTGGAAGACCACTTACAAGGCCTTGTTTTGACAAAGCAGTGATTGTCTTGAGATTTGTGTGCCCCAATCTTCTGTGCCATAGTTCTGTCTCTTTGTTAAAGGCAGCTGAGAACAGACAGGCATCAGTCATAGGGTTCTCTTTTGACAAATCATCTACATAAACATTGCCACTCCTTTGAGCAACAAGTTGAGTCTTTTCTAGTTTTTATTATTTCTTCAATATTTTTGACCATTTCTGGTCCAACAATCTTGCAACTCTCCTTTGTAAAGAATGATCCATAACCTTTATCACTAATTTGTGAGACACTAAGGAGGTTGAATTTTAGATTGTCAATGAGATTGACATTTTCAAACTTGACTTTTCCAGACTGAACTGTTCCAGACCCCAACACCTTTCCCTTACTATTATTACCAAAAGATATATCACCCCCTCCATGAGTTTTGAATTCCTTGAGTAGGGCTCTACATCCAGTCATGTGCCTGGAGCCTCCACTATCTACATACCAAAGACTATCTAAGCATGCAAAGGCTCCCTGCACATCAAGTAAATAATTAGTTCAGAAGGGTCTCCAAAGCCAATAAGGCTTTGGATGGGGTCACAAAAGTGTCTGAGTCAAGTCCAGGAACATGGACAGTGGTTAGCTTAGGGGTTTGACCAGCTTTAGACACATTTCTCTCTAACCACTGTTGGGAGCCATTTCCTATCAACTGTTGATATCCAAAGGGATGCCTGTTCACTTTTGGTTTAGAAGGCTTTTTGTAAACCTCATAAACATGTGGGACCCTTTGGTATGGAGGTTGACCTTTTCCTCTTTGGAATTGGTTGGTAGGTGGTGCATCTGTCACTTGCATATCTCTTGGAACAGTGCTTTTGTTCAGATGTTTTGTAACAGCTATTTGGACAGATACAAATGGTTGTTTCTTGATAGGTTGATTTGATGAACTCATGGGTGTTTTTGCAGTGTATTCTTTCTTTTTAACCTCAAAGGTTTGAAGGTATACACACTCATGAGTGAGATGGTTTGATTTTCCACAGATGGTGCAGCTTTTTGAAGGCACAATGGTACTTGTTTTGTTAATGTCATAGGCTTTTAAGGAAAGCAATCTTTTGTCAAATGATTTTTCTTTTCACAAAAGTCACAAAACAAATTTTTAACCTTTTCTCTCTTTTTCCTCTTTTCAGACTCCTTTGCAACAGAGTTTTGAACCACTGTTGGGATATCCTTAAGAGGAATTACCTTGGCCTTTGTTGCTTTCACACCATACACTGTGGAAAAATCCATTGGTTTGAAATTTTCAAGGATGTCACACTCATCTGACCAAATGGGTTTAAATTGGTATTTCTCAATCTCCTCAAAGGTTGAGGACCCCTTGGTTTTTCAAGAGTAATTTTGTTACCATTTTTATCAGTTATCTTTATTTCTTGACCATCCTTGTTTGTTGGTATTATCTCAACAGTGTTTTAAACAGATTCATTTGTAGCAATGTTTTTATCTTGGTCATTTTTCTTGAAGCCTATGCCAAATTTTACATTGCTTTTGATCTGTTTTTCAAGCATAATTACATAACCTTTGCAGGATTCCACCCATTTTTCACATATGATTTGGGTGGATTCCAACTCCTTTTTACAGGTTTGATATTTTTCTATCATGGCCTGGAGTTGGTCCTTGGTTATGCTATGCTCATGCTTGAGGCTTCTAATTTCATTATCTTTTTCTGACAATTTGATTTTCAATTCTTTAACAACTTTTCAAATTGTATTTCATCCTTTAAGATCTTGTCTCTAAGGTTTTCATTCACCTCTTTAACATTTGCAAATGCTATGATGCATTTGTCTGAGCATGGGTTTTTGAGGACCTGAGGTGATACCTTAGCTGTAGCCATCATGGCACAGTCACAGACACTCTCACTTTCCTTGGGCTTCTTCTCTTCTTCTTCAACAGACCATGGGTCAGACAGTGGTTCCATCAGTGGTTCAGGTTTGTCTTTCAACAGTTGTTCACCAACAACAGCAGTAACCACTGCTTCAGCAATTGCATCCACTGTTTCAGTACTGGATTCCCCCTCTTCAGTTTCCAGCCCTTCTGGGATAGACTCTAATGCTGCAAAACAGAATTCATCACTAGAAACATCATTCTTAGCATATAGAGCAAAGTTTTCATCAGATAGATCTTCAGGTAAGCTACTCCAATCAACAAAGCCTTGGGTAAAGAAGCTTTGTTGATCTGCTTGAGCAGATGTTTGAGTAGCTTGTTGAGGTGCAGCTTGTTGCACCTGAACTTGAGGAGCTGGGGCCTGGACATACTGTATCTGTGGAATAGGGGTTTGGACATAGTGCACAGGAACAGGTGTTACAGGGTATGCATAATGAGTAGTGTTTACATGAGCAGCAGGGGCATATTGGGAATAATGCACAGTGTTTTGGTTGTTTTGAGGTCTAGGGCTAGGATGTGTGATGATTGGTCCATTATTTTGACTCCTACACTCTCTAGCAAAATGTCCTAGCCTATTACACTTGTAGCATTTTATCTTTGATTTATCCAACCCTACTTTCAAGTTCCCATGCAACCCTGGAAATTTTCTCCCTGTTCTCTTATAAAATTTGCTGATTCTAACACTCAGCAGTGCAAGTTGGTGCAAAATATCCATTTCCTCCAGATCAGTTGGATCAAAATGTTGGAGATCATTGAGTTCAAATGAGAGATTATCAGAAACCTGGTTTTCACTACTAGTTGTGAAAGCATAGTTAGTTGAGTAAGAATCAGAGTTGTTAAAAGCTCCACCAGCAGTTATGTCAATGTAATGATCATAACTCTGATCCTTACTACTGACAGATTCCTCTTGACCAAGAAGTGCTGTGCTACCAAATGTGTAGTCATCAGCAACCTTCCCTGACTCTTGTAACTTCTTTTTCTGGTTCAACTCTCTCTCATAAGAGAGGAGTCTACCATGAAGTTGAGTCAGTGTTAACTCTTTGAACCCAACTGAATTTCTAGTTACAAAAGCAATTGTGTCCCATTTTTCAGGAAGTGACCTTAGAAACCTACTATTTAGAGTTGATTTTGCAAATTCAATATTAACAAGTTTCAATTCACTAATGAGACAACTAAAACGTTCAAACTGTTGGTTCGTGATTCTCCTTTCACATGACAAAATGTTTCATACTGTTGATTCAGAACTTCCCTGTTATTTTCTATTACTTCTTCTGTACCACCGAACTGTTCCTTTAAGGTATCCCACAGCTCTTTGGCACTGTTACAGTGTAACAGTCTAGCATAAATGTCATTAGGAAGAGCTGAGGCTACTATGCTAAAAGCCTTTGCATCTAGTTCAACTTTTTGAAAATCTTGTTCTGAATAGTTTTCAGGGCTTTTAGGCACAAAGCCTTTGGGATCTTCAGCACTAGGCACCTGTGGAACATGTGGTTCATAGATGACTGACTTCCAACATCCTGTATTTTGTTGTGCAAGGACATGACCCATCCGACGTTGCTAGATATTGTACTCGGATCTGACAAGCATCGGTGGTTTGAAGAGAGTCCCGGTGTTGTGAGTGTCATTTGATTGTGATGCCATTCTGGTTGTTTTACAGGTCTTGAATAATCATCTTTTATACGTGATTATCCCTTACTCTGTTTTCAACTGAATACGAACTACTGAAAGTATCAATGAATTCGAGCTAAACTTTTACGTCAAAATGATTGTTAGATCAAATTTAACTGTCCAAAGCTCTGATACCAATTGTTAGGATCTGAGTTTCTTAGATTGTGTTGTTTAACTAAAATGAAGATGAAACAGAGATATAAATTGCAGCGGAATATGGAAATAAACTTTGATAACACAATCAATGGAAGAAAATTTTAAACAGACATGATTTCATTAATTGAATGATTGTATTTGTTACAAGACTCAATTATACATGCATACACAAGACTCCCCCTCAGCCTGAGCTCAGTGATTGTTCGTACAGAATGACTTAGGTGGAAAGAGCTAATGGAACAGTACAGAGTACTGTTCTATTTATAGTACAGCCCAAACCACTGAGCATCGTTGGTGACGTCACCATGAAAGTGACATCTAACAACCTAACAACCTCTAACCACTGATATACAAAACACTGATACAATGAATAAACTATTACATAGACACTAGTAATATAAACATTGTTTGTAGCTTCCCACTGTTGTTGCCTAAGCACTGATGCTATGAATCAGTGCTTTCTTCATAGGTTGATCAGGCCTTTGAGTCAGCAGTGCTTTGTCTTCATCAGTCCTTGAGTCGCAGCAGTAGTTAGGGCTTTAGTCTTTATATCAACAGTAGTTCTTTGACACAACAGCTGTTAGGTAGATCAGTACTTAGAGAATGATCAGTTGTTAGATAACCACTGTCAAGGGGAAAGTCTTTGTACAAGCACTGCTTATGATGATCCACTGTCCTGAACCAGTTTTGTCTTTTCATATCATATGTTCCTTTATAGGGTTCAATCCCAATAACATAACATACAAGCATTCATCGAATAACACGTATAACATGCAGAGTGGTTAGCGTTTAAAAGTGTTTGCGTTGTGTGTCAATGTGATTTAATATTGGTAACGTATGTAACACCCAAAAGCGCGTTAAGCAAAAAGGGATCGAGTATACTCACAGATCGTGTTTAGTAACTAAACACAGTCTTGGATTGAAGGGAGCGCTTGAGGGATTAGCCTGATCATAGTACGATAGTATAAGCATTTGAACAGTGCGTAAAATAGCGTGTCAGTGATATGAGGGACGGATGGTGATCCGGTCGGATGACCATTCGGTCGGAGGGTCCTTTGTTGGAAATAGTGTGTTTGTGAAATGTTTGAACTTTGAAGTTTTCGTTGTAGCATTTTAAAAAGTGAGAAGTATCTCTATATGTCTAGTCATCCTGTCAGATGGTCATCCGGAAGGATGGCCGTTCGATCAGATGATGATCCGAGTGGAAGTTGATATTCTTCAAAGTTTTGAAAATTGTTTAAGTGTTGAAAATCACAAGTCACTTGGTCGAACAGTCGTTCGATAGGATGGTCGTCCGATCGGACGGCTATTCGATCGAGTAAGCTTCCGTTTGAAAACTTTATGAAATCATTTAAGTTGAAAAGTTTGCGGTTTGAAGGAGACGTTATGATAGCGTGTTAAACAACGGAAATCTCATCAAGTCCAACTCATCCGCTCGGACGGGAACCACCCCGTTTGATCTAAACCAATTGTTCTTAACGGAGTTTCACAATACGCGCACGATTTTCAAAAGATACTCGCATAACATGATTAAGCAACTTGTCGAGAATAGGTGTGAAAACCAAGAACTCTTGATGAGATTGTTCGATCTACGCTCAATTTTTATTATAAAACACGAGAATTTGCGTTGAGTCAGGAGTGAAATCCATATCTCGACGAAATTCTCCACCTTATTCTCATCAACGGGAATAAAGTTGTTAAGTTAGGGTGAAACCCGCATCTTAATGACTTGTTCCGCTCTATATTTTGGTTTTACAAAAACTCTCACCAAAGTCTCGATGGATTCCAACGACTCAGTCCACGTATTAACCGACAGGATGAGTGCCGTTCACCGAATGTTGGTGAGAGAGCACAGTCTATTAGGCCAAAACGTGTAGTCGAAGTCCTTGAGAATAGTCGAATCACTTTGGGTAGTTGATGTCTCAACACCCAAACACTCCGTTTCGATTCTGGATTCATAGCCGCTGACTCTGTAAATTATCGCTTTTATGTGTGAATTTATGTGTTTTATGTGGTTTTAAATGTTTATATGTGTTTCGATTTTGGAAGACTTACTATCTTTTCACTCCTCGCTTTCATAAACACACACAACTCGCACTATACACTTATCTCAAAATGCTAACAAATCGCATGCTATACTACTCGCTACTCGCTATTCGCACTCGCAACTCTCGATCGCTTTACGCAGCTTTGAAAGATAGGGAACACGTTCGAGACATGTAGGTGAATACGTGAAAATAGGAAGGTGAATACGTGCAAAATACGTGCTTACGTGAACCACGTGCTTCTGTGCTTCTGTGCTTACGTGCTTAAGTGGACTATGTGCTTAGGTGCCTATGTGATTACGTGCCTAAGTGATTGATGTGTTCCTGTGCTTTACATAAAGTAGCTCATGGTGATACGCTAGACTATACTAGATTTAATCGATATCTTGTTTGAATCCTATGACGATGTCTGTTGCAGACAATGTCGTCATTTGGATCTCACACTGCTCGCGCTACCCGCCGCAACCACTCTGACAAACGCATCGCCTCGCTAGTTGCCAAGGAAATGGCTAAGGTCATTCCGTAAATTGTCAGTGAAATCAATGAAATCGGTAGCAAGTCCTCTGAGGAATCTAGGACTGACTCGCCACGCGCTACTTTTAGCTTCAAGCAGTTTAAGGCCTGCGGCCCCAAAGACTTCACTGGAGAAGACGGGCGCAGCGCCATGTTTCAATGGTTCGACTCGATTGAAGTCACTCTTCGCCAAAGCGGATGTCCTTATAACCTCCGCACTGTCAACGCAACTGGCGTTTTCCAGTCCAGGGCTCTGGATTGGTGGATTGCCGAAAGAAACAGGCGAGGTAACGACGCAGCCTATGGGCTTTCTTGGGAGGAATTGAAGGAAATCATGATGGAAGAATTTTGCCCTCCGCATGAGCTCCAGAAGCTGGAGGACGAGTTTTGTAATATTAAGCAAGAAGGTGGCGACAATGCTGGTCTTACTGCTCGCTTTAAGCAGCTTAGCATCATTTGTCCCTGCCAAGTCTCAACTCCCGATATCTCAATCAAGAAATATATCCGCGCTTTACCTGATTGTGTTGCTGATTTTGTGCAAGCCGCCAAGACAACCACCATTGAAGAGACTTATCTACACGTTGCAGAAATCAATGACAAGTGAGTTATGGCTGGTTACTTCAAGAACACCACCAAAAGTCTCCACCAAGTCACCGCTTCTCCCACCGCTCCTGAGACCGCTGCACCGCAAGGGTCGAAATCTTCACGCCGCAAGTGCAAGAACAACAACAACAACAATAAGAAATGTGCTGTCACAACCGCTCCTCTCAATGTTGTACCTGCCCCACCTCAGAACCAAGACCGCCAAGTAGTTGCACCCGTGACCAACGCATCGCCTGCAAAGCGTGCGTATACCGGTCCACACCCTCTGTGCCCTACTTGTACTTACCATCATCCTGTTGGGATCGCGTGCCGCTTTTGTGTCCACTGCAACATCTACGGACACTTTACCATGAACTGCCGTACTGGTCCTCGTCAAGCTCAAGTTCAAGCTCCTCAAGCACTGCGAGCTCCTCTTCCAGCTCCTCAGGGTCAACAAGCAGCTCCTGTTCACGCAAGAGCCTGCTATGCATGTGGTGATCCTAACCACTTTGCAAATGTCTGCCCGAACAGAGTGGTAAAGCAAGAGCCACAGCAGCAACCAGCGCAGCAACAACAGCAACAGCAGCAACAACCAGCATAACAAGCAGCCCGCGGCCGAACTTTCAACAACAATATCCGCCAGGCTCAAGCTGACAACAATGTTGTCAATGGTACGTTTCTTGTCAAAGGTATTTATGCATCGTGTTTATTTAATACTGGAGCCGATAACTGTTTTGTGTCGTTTGAATTCGAGAAACTCCTAAAACGTAAATGCTCTAACCTCCCAACGACTTTCGACGTAGAAATTGCCACTGGAAGAACCGTCACTGTTAGTTCTATTCTCCGTGATTGTACGCTTGAACTCAACAATCACGTCTTCCCGATCGATCTTATCCCGATGCAGCTTGGTAGTTTTGATGTCATAGTAGGCATGGATTTTCTTCGTGAAAATCGTGCTGAAATCATTTGTTTCGATAAAATGATTCGTTTCTCTCTCGCGAATGGTGACCAACTTTGTGTTTATGGTGAAGTTCCTTCGAAGGATCTCAAACTCATGTCGCGCATACAAGAAAGCAAGTATCTCCAAAAGGAATACAAAGCTTTCTTAGCACACGTTGTAGTAGTGGAGAAGGAAAAGAAAGAGAAGACAATGGAAAAGGTGCATGTGGTTCGTGATTTTCCTCATGTCTTTCCTGACGATCTACCTGGTCTACCCCCGAGTCGTGATATTGATTTTCGTATCGACCTCATTCCTGGAGCCAATCCTGTCGCTAAAGCTCCCTATCGCCTCGCTCCATCTGAAATGCGTGAACTCTCGGGTCAACTCCAGGAATTTCTTGATAAAGGCTTCATTCACCCTAGCACCTCTTCTTGGGGCGCACCTGTCCTTTTCGTCAAAAAGAAGGAGGAATCGTTCCGGATGTGCATCGATTATAGGGAACTCAATAAGCTTACTATCAAGAATCGCTATCCCTTACCTCGAATCGATGATTTGTTTGATCAATTGCAAGGTGCTACGTGTTTCTCGAAGATCGATTTACGCTCAGGTTATCATCAGTTATGAATCCAGGAGGAAGATATACCTAAAACTGCTTTTCGAACTCGCTACGGCCACTATTAATTTGTTGTTATACCCTTTGGTCTTACCAACGCACCGGCGGTTTTCATGGATCTGATGAATCGCGTGTGTAAGCCCTTTCTTGTGTCACACCCCAACCGATGGCGGAAACATCAGGGTGCGAGCACTAAGCGTTCAGATTGCTCATGAGAATTCCATAACACTATTGTTTTAATAAAGATTAATTTATTTCATGCAAATGTCTATCAACGTCATCACAAGTATCACATTACAAACCAAATTATAAATTGTTCAAATTGTTCAAAAGACTAATATTAACTAGGCGACGTTTCTAAGCATCTCCTAGCTGAATTCCATGCATTCCAAGCATCCTATCAGCCTGCAACATGTAGTAAAATATCAATACAAAAGTATTGGCGAGTATACAAGTTTGATAATAGAATAATAGCTTAAAACAACTCATATCCACAGTGTAAACAAAAAAATAGTTTCAGCTGCGCTAGTGTCGCAGTCCATGCAGTGATAGCCCAAGTATCCCGATGCTTTAGTGTTTACCCAAGACTCAAGGTAAACTAGAATCCTCCTAAAAATACCCCCAGAGAATAATGGGATAGGTGCATCTCCTATAGCGCTACTATTGTTAAGGCGGAACTACACGCTCTGGATTAAACGTCACATAGCACAAAGAGTCAAGAATCAAGAATCACAAGTTTCATGTTCACATAGGATAGAGTATAAGTTTCAAATATTCAAGTTTAAGTTTCATAGAATACATGTTACACCCCGAAAGTTTAAAGTAAAAAGGGGATCAAGTATACTCACAGTGATTGCTTAACAGTATAAACTGCTATTGGATAAAAGGGAGCTCTTTCAGAATTAGCCTAATTAGATTACAAAAGGGTAAGAGTCGGGCAGAATAACGAGGTTGCTCAAAGTGTCAAGTTGAGCACTGGATCGGATGGCTGTCCGATCGGATGGATATCCGATCGGATTGCCAGTCGGTCGAGTGTCTTAGATGTGCTGTAAGGACATCTGGTTGCCCGATCAGATGGCCATCCGGTCGGGTTTCCACTTGAGTACTAGTGAAGGGAATAGGGTGGCTGCCCAACCGGATTGTTGTTCGATCGGGTGGTCACTCGATCCAAGTGTCATAAGTTGCTTAGTGTACTAGTCATCTTGATCGGATGGTCGCTCGATCAGACGGTTGTCCGATCGGGTTGCCACTCGATCAACACTTCCAAGGTTTCCAAGTTTCAAGGTGATAAGACAAGGGTCACTCGATCGGGTGGTTGTCCGATCGAACGGCTGTCCAATCGGATTGCTGCTTGATTGGGCGATTCTTGTTCTTGTTTGCCACTTTGTAAAATTTCTAAGTCTCTAAGTTAAAGGTGACGGTACGGTACGCATTGTGACAACAGTAACCTCATTAGCACACCGCCGTTCTAATCAGGTGACAGTCACCCCTTCCCGTTCAAGCGTCTGTCCGTAACGAGTTAATGTCAGAATCCGTTCCGTGCTCATCTTCGCGGGTATTAACTCAGATCTAAGCCGGCTTTAGACTATTCATCCAGTCCACAGCCCGTTTGGACCCGGGTTCCACCGATTAATGGGGAAAGTTTGAGAAGAAGATGGGGGTACTTAAGTTTTATAGGAAAAGTCTAGATTTAGCTTAGATTTAGTGTGAAAACTCCTGAAACATCTTAGATCTGAGCTAGATCTTGCTCAGAATGACATCACATGGCAGTTTGTACAAACCTCCATGATGACATCACCCTCAAGAACTCAGATATGAGAGATTTCACGGTGAAAAGTGTGATTTCAAGTGAGAATCACGTAGAGAATGATGTGTAGATCAAGAAAGTACAAGAATCTAGCCTAAAACGTACCGAAATCAGCAAGAAAATGGAGGGGAAAGGTGCTTGTGCGTCTAAGTCGACCAGGGCTGTCACATCACTAAAAATGGTGATGTGACAGGTCTATTTATAGTGTGGGAGTGAAGTGGAGGCGGTACAAGGTAGATTGGGTGGCCGATCTATCGAGTGGTTAACCGATCGGGTGGTCATCCGATCGGGTGGCAATCCGATCGGATGGCCACTCTGGCCAATCTATTCTTCCCGTGTTCCAGTCTTCGATTCGTTTCACGAGTTAGATTAAGCGTTGCGTATAGTTTGGGTAAAGTATCTAGATTACGTTATAAACCAAAAGTTTCCAAGTCTCATAGATTCCGCCAGTGACAAGGCTCCAGCCTCCCGTTCAACCAAGAATCAAGATTCACGAGTCTAAGGAGTCAAGCACCAAATAAGTCTCAAGAGTCAAGAATCTTAGTTTCTCAAGCATCAAGAATCAAGAGTCCACGTATCAAGTATCAAGAATCATAAAGAATCTAGGTCCCATAGTATCAAGAATCGAGTATCTAGTTTAATCATTAAGTATCAAGAGTCAAGTATCTAGATCAAGTATCAAGTCTCATAGTTTAAGTGTCAAGAATCAAGCATCTAGAATAAAGAATCAAGCATCATAGTATCAAGCATCAGTATCAATAAGATTCATGCCACAAGTATCAAAGCATTAATATCACATAATAACAGGGACTAAAACTAACAATTAATAGAAGGTTAGGGACTAATTCTGCCAAGAGCCTAAAGTTTAGGGATGCTGGGCGTTACAGTCTCCCCTCCTTTAGGAGATTTCGTCCCCGAAATCTTAGATGAAGACTGTCGAAGAGCTGCGGATACTTGGCCTTCATATCACTTTTCAATTCCCAAGTGAATTCGGCGCCACGCTTTCCTTCCCATCGAACCTTAACAATGGGAATTTTGCTGCGCCTCAGACGCTTGACAGTTTGATCCATGATTTCAACTGGTTTCTCCACAAACTGAACTGTCACGGCCCTCGACCCAGTTTGACCCGTTTTAGGAGCCGCGGGACAGAAAATCCTGTGGTATTTATTTAACAGCGGAAGTCTTCATCAGGATCTTTTTAAAACTACAATTTTCCTGATTATTTTATTTCACAACTCAGGATAAAACCCCGGTAATTTACAATCATATGATTTCACGGAGAAATCTTTATTTTACTAAAACATGTTTCTTTATTTTATATTGAGCCACTTCCTTAAGCTTGTAGTGCTTCGCAGCACTTTTCCTGGATCACAACAGATTACCTGAAACATGTTTTTAAAAAGGTTTTGTCAGCGGGAAATACTGGTGAATCATTCTTTTTACTAAAATGACACGTTTGTTATAATTTACAGTATTAAGGGTGATTACATTGTTTCCATATATCAACCAACTACCCACAGTATTTGTCACTCGACCGGATCTGTGACTATGGTCATATCACACATTGGCCACCCGTTTGTCCAATGGTGAAGATTATCAAGTAATGTATACAAAACCCCACATACCGGCTGTAATTTAGTGATTACAAAGACTTAATCCCTGTAATTATAACTTTGAAAATATTTAAGAATTTATAAAGCACTTTGATAAAAAGAGAATGACCCACATTGCAGATTTATATAAGCAGAGCTTAGCCTACTGATTAGCCTTTTAACCTAAATTTAATAACATGCACACGAACTCGGTTAGTAACTAATACAGCATTTACGATAACTCACGAGATTAAAACCTTCACAACAAATGACAAAGTGCGATACTTAAACATCCATTGAATTAACAACGAATGACAAAGCATAAACCCTAATGTGGGCAGCACTTAAACATCCATTGGATAGTTTAATCGATCGGACATTGAATCCTAGCAGCGATCGAGTTAATACCCGGTATCGGAGCAGCACCTCGCTAATTATATATGAAATTTCGACTTCAGAGTTATATGAATTCGTTTTTGAAAGTTTGTTTCGACACCATCAGACTGTGCATGCAACAAGCTATTTATAGCCGATTTTGAGGGTTCATGTAACATCCCGAAAATATAAGTTCATAAAATTTACAATTTAATTGTAAATAAATTAGTAAAATAAATTAACTAGGGGTGACACTAACCTAGTTAGATAATGACTAGTGAGTAGTTAAAGGACAAAAAGGGGACTAAAGGAAATTAGAGGGACCAAAAGTGATTAAACTAAAGTTTAGTTTAATAAAACATGAAAAAAATAAAAATCTCAAACACACATACGTGTGTGAGATCGACCAGACAAGAGCAGGGGGCGACCAAGTTCATCAAAACCCTAGTTCAGCATAAAATCTCTAAATTGAAGGATCAAACTCAGTCCAAATCAAAATCCGAACATAGATTAGTGATCCTCATCACAAGGGGGTTACAAGGTATGTAAAATTTGGTGTTAATTCTCTGTTTGAAATTCTCATGAAATTGGGAAATCTGAAATTAGATGATGCATGTTTGTGATTTGGTTAGCTTAGTGATGAGATGGTGTCTAGAAGTAAAACCTAGACAACTACATGTGAAATCATGTCCAAATTCAGGAAATTCCATGAACACATTGAAGGTGGGTTATGGGTTTTACAAGATAATGATGAACACTAGGGTTTAGAATGATTATTCTAGTGTAATTTGATCATAGAAAGTGATTTCAGAAAAAGTATGATGTTTAGGGATAAACCCTAGATGATTTCTTGTCAAAATCTTGCATGATACTTGTAGGGTTCATAATCACCATTGTAGGTGATTAATAAGTTGTAGAAACTTGGTAAACACTAAGATCATGATTCTTATTCTAGTGTAATCTAAGTTTTATGAGGTACTTTTTGAAATTTGGAAGTTAAAACATGTGTAAATGTGACTAATTGAAGTTGATTTAGATGATTATTACAAGTCATGAACTTGGTTTTTATGATGTAAAAATCTGACCCGCTAGGTGTTTGTTAAAATGCCTAAGTGGGGATTAAAATGTTAAAAATCAGATGAAAACGCAGATTTGATTATTATAGAGAATTATGCGTTAATGATTATGAAAAGAGTTCTAAGTTGATTGTGAATTGAACTCTTTAGGCAAAGAATCTGGATCGTCAAGCGGACAAGCCGGAGCGGATACGCATTTGAAGGGTGTGCTCTAAAGGTACGCGACTTGTCGTCTCGTTACACTTACGTAGATAAGCCTAGTCGTAATTATGTCTAATGTTGTTATAGCGAAAATAGTTGCGTTTGGTAAGTCTAAGAAGTGATGGAATTCACTTGACAAATCAAACGGGTCAAAAGAAATAGTTGAAATAGGTGTGATGTCGAAATAGTGAAATTGAAAACCTTTGGTAAGTCTAAGAATTAATGGAATTCACTCGACAAACTAAACGGGTTGATTTATGGTGTAAATTATTGTACTAGTGTTTTGGAGAGTTGAAAAGGCGATAACAATCATAAGAGCATTAAGCCATGAGATTGGTAAAGAAATGCGGGTGATGACAAGCCCCGGATGTTGGGTATGAAGTGCCATAAGCTTCCTAGTTATATGATAGTGAAATGAGTAAAGTTAGGACGGGTCGAATAATCAAATAAAGCATGGATATTGCTTCGTAATATGATTGATTGGTATTTTGTTATCAAACGATAATTGACATATTAAAACACAAGAATTTAGTATGTTGATTTGTTAAATAAAAGATTTGAGAAATTGGTGTGGGCAAAACAAACAAAACAGTCAAAACTTGCAATTGCAGAGACTACCGTAAGTTACGGTACCACCGTAACTTACGGTAGAGGCCAAAGTCTTACGGTGACATTCTTCTGAGTTACGGTGGACCAGTGTATTAAAGTGACTACCGTAACTTACGGTAGGAACCGTAAGTTATGGTAGAGCCTGAAAATTTTTTTATTAAATTTTGTATAATTATAACTAATCGAATCCACTTTGATTGTAGTTTCGATTAAGTGTTATATCTTGTTGGATCTGAGTTTGATTCTGATTGTATTTTGTGTTTGTAATTAAAATGAAAATGGATGAGTG
Source organism: Helianthus tuberosus (assembly GCA_030545235.1). NCBI lineage: Eukaryota > Viridiplantae > Streptophyta > Magnoliopsida > Asterales > Asteraceae > Helianthus > Helianthus tuberosus. The sequence continues at coordinate 106,702 of JARYGA010008338.1, forward strand.
TGCAGCGGAATTATGATGAAAACAAACTTTGCTTACAATCAAACGAGAGTAATACTTTGATCAAACATCTTTTCACAATGAATCGGAAGATTGAATTTATTTCAATAACGATTACAATGATTGATGAATGAATGCAAACTCCCCCTCAGCCAGAGCTCAGTTGTTTGTTCGTGCAAAGAAGACGATGATGCAAAAGAGCTAATAGAACAGTACAAAGTACTGAACTATTTATAGGCATTAGCAAACCACTGAGCATCTTAGCTGACGTCACCATGAAAGTGACATCTAACCTCCTAACAAACTCTAACCTCTGATCTATACAAACACTGCTATGTTAACTACTGCTATTACATTACATTACAAAACAGACTATAGATCAGCTACTGGAACCTTCCACTGCTGTGAACCCAGCAGTACTTGTCCGGATCAGCAGTGCTTGACTCAAGGCAGTAGATTGAATCAGCAGGGCTTTAGTCTTTCATCAGTTCTTTACTTGAGCAGCAGTTGTAGGTCAGCAGTTTGCAAGATCAGCAGATAGGAGGTTAGCAGATGTTGAAATCACTTTCAAGGGGAGAGACTTGTATGTAAACATCTGCTTATTCTGGATCCACTGCTCTGATCCAGTTTTGGCTTTAATTATCTGTTCCTCTGATAGGGTTCAATCCCAACAATCTCCCCCTAGAACAGATAATGCCAAAACTCTTCATTATTGTGGACATTTATTGCCTCATCAACAGTTCCCTTAGCTGACCTTTAAATTGTAGTTCAAAGTCAAGGGCATCTGTGTCTTCATCATCCCTGCTAAGTGGAAGATCAAGGAGATCCTGCAAATCTTCAAGACTCAGGCCAAGAGCTTGTTCCCTTGATATTTTCTCCACTTCTCCACCAGACCTGAGCAAAGTCAATACGCAGGTCT